>CAXKVI010000005.1:15002704-15044772 GCA_964058755.1 Campiglossa producta | reverse complement strand
AATTTCACGATAATGTGGTACATGATAATGATGATTCTCCATTATTTGTTCATAATCTTCGATGCGTTCATCTAAATGTTGGTCATGTGCTGCCAAATGTGCCACCACAAAAGTTAAGGCACAACCATACAATGAAAAGCGTATACTAACTGCTCCCTTATTGCCCCATATGCCACCGAAACCGGTGCGTGTGAATTCGGGTTCAATATCCCGCATATGTTGTACATGCGCACGTCGGACCAATACTGTGAGTAGCAGACCTTGCATTTGTTCCGTTTTAATTACCACATAATCGTAATCTCGTAACAAGTGTTTAACTTTGTGTGTCCATGGATCTTCTTTGAAGAGGCCAAGTACTTGTTGTTGTGGTTGTACGTTTACCTCCTGCAACCCAATTGCATATATATCGGGTAAAGTGTTTTGTTGTTGTTTTGATGGATTTTGTTCATCAATGCCATGTAGCCCCAAGAGTGTACGTAATGAAATATTGTCCGGAAAACGACTGCCTACATTCCAAGTGACCACATAAACCGAAAATGTTTCCACACATAATTGTTGTGGCTGTCGTTGTTGTTGCAAAAATGTTTCTGTCTTTTGGCCAATGCTATCCGTATTGCAGCTTGAATCCATAGTTATATCAATACTGCAATAAAATATAAATACTGCATTTAATAAAGCTATAATTTAACTACAAATACCACAACATACCTACTTTATTTTTTAACAGCTGTGAATATTTATGCGACTATTCCCGTCCTTCGTCAACACCAAAAATACAACACCTAAAAATTGCGTCAACACTTTAAAAGCACTTTCTCGCTATTGCACTATTAGCTATGTATGTACATGTGTATAAAAAAAAAATGTGAGTAATATTTATATTTTGCTAAGCGCAAAATAGCAGACGAAGGTTGGTCAAAGCAAAGAAGAATGTTTTTCTTATTCAAATGTCAAAATTAATGCATCAACAAAAGGTGTGTTCGGTAGGTCGTCGATAGCATTGCTACGAGTAAATACCCGATAACTTTTTTCAAGTATCGAGTGTTTAGGTGATTCATTCCGTCATCCAAGTACTTCGCCGTTGTTGTTGTTAACTGCAAAAATACTCCCCGAAGGTTTTGGGGAGTGAATCCGAAATTACAGTCCTTGGCCGGATATGAACTCGGTACGCTGCGGTACTGCCCGACTGTCGTGGTAGCGATTTGGTATGACCAGTGGAACTGACTCGCTGGTTGTCGACTACGTTAGCGTATTACCTAGGCCATCGACCCCGAGGAATCCCGAATCCTGCGTTTTCCGTTTAGAGATGGTCACGACACGGTCATCAAACTGATTTTCGAAAAAAATATAAAACTGTATTTTATGGTATTTATTTTATTTACGAAATCGTATTTTCGAAAACGAGCACTTGGACACACGTGTGCGTGTTTCGTGTCACGGTCAAAAAAATACACGACGCCCATCTCTACTCCCGTGGGCTTTAGGGGTCTCAGAAAATCCCAAAATACGGTGATTTGAATAAATATAATCCCACGAAACTGCTGGAACACATCCAAAAATGTCTTTGGGGAGTAGTATCGGAAGACGTCTTTTGCTTTCGATTTCAATAGTCCGAAAGTTTTTCCATCAGTGAAAACACTTGAAGTCCGATTACAAAATTGGGGTGTGACAAATGGTATTTATGTGAACCCCTTTCTGAGTTGAAATATCTCTTGCCATCGGGTATAATAACAATCGTCTTCCAATTTAATACAAAAAAGGTGTTCCACTAAACATGGCGAACATTGCTTTGTACCCCAAATGGCGAACATTGTTTTGTACCCCGGGATGGTAATTTCTGAGTTCCAAAATCCCGGGATTGCCAAAAAGCTTCGGAATTCGATGCCCTACCCCAATCAAGATTGCCTTCGAGCTATTTTAGACATCGAATTTTCGTCCGATACTATCGATATCTTAGCAAAGTCGATGTGTGGTTTCCATTCCTATCTCGATCAACTATGCAAGACTTTGATTAAAAATTGGCAATGTTGATTTAAAATTGCATTTTTATTTTTATTCAAAGTTGTAGCGATTTAAAATTAAGGTTGCGCAATTTTAATTTGCCATTAAGCCATCAGTATTGCGTGCTTAATTTTAGATTGCCAAACTTGAACTAGCCGTGCTTTGGATAACAGGATATTTAGTGAAATTTTCATTCGGTATCATACAAACAGACATATAAAAATGGAAGAAATGCACTTCATTGATGACATCGGGTTTACAAGTGACCTAGTAAAAACAGAATACGAGGCGACTGAGCCAACAAGGACAATATCTCTCGATGCGCTCAAACTGCAGCAACTGCTTCAAGAATTCGACATGCAGGATGTTGCAAAGTATTTAAAAGGTAAGTTCGCAAATTACGTTTCATTATATTTGTAACGTGATTTGATATATAGTGGCACAGATCACATATAGAAGCCTCAAATATTTACGCGCCGATGACCTAAAGGAAGCGATTCCTCCTTGTGGATTACGGGCAGAATTTCGTGAAAAACTATTTGCATGGAGGAAAATGGAGGTACATATCTATATGTATATATAAAATTCAAATTATGTATGTATTAGTGTCCGACCGAATATTCCGCCAAGTTTTGGTATTCGGTTAGTATTTTTTATTCGGCTACGGCTGAAAAGGCCGAATAATAGATGTGTTTAATAACAAAAAAATTGACTGAATTTTACGAGTATTTGATTTTTTATAAGCGACAGAAAATCGCAAATTCCAGTTTCGGTCGGACACTACGATGTATGTATGTACGGTCACCCTTGGCTCCTAAACAAATACTAAGCCGATTGTAACCAAATTTTACACACTCACACATACACATATCTTACAGGGATGGTCACAGGTATGGGCGTGGCACCTCCCATACAAATGGAATTTTTCATAGTCCGTATCTCTTGAAGTATTTAGGTTAGACCACTGAAATTTGGTGAGGGGTTATTTGAGATCGATCCCTACAACTTAAAAAAAACTGTGGGGGCGTGGCACCTCCCATATGAATGAAATATTTCATCGTCCATACATCTGGAACGATTTAGGTCAGACCACTGAAATTTGGTGAGGGGTTATATGAGAGCGATCCCTACCATCTCCAAAAAAACTGGGGCTACCAAAAAAGGGGGCGTGGCACCTCCCATACGAATGAAATATTTCATAATCCATATCTCTGGAAGTATTTAGATTAGACCACTGATATTTGGTGAGGTCTGAGTAAAAACTTAAAAATGCTTATTATTAATAGAAATGTGGGGTGAAACCCACGGGTATTAGCTAGTAGATATATTAATAAAGTGGATGTAATATATATACATACATTGTACAACTTTTGAAGTATATTTTTTCTACACAGTATGGAATTGACGAGGAAACTATGTCATCGCCCAGTAAAGTGACCGAATGGCTTCATAAAAATGCCCCTTTTATAAGTAAGCCTAGCCAACCATCACCTCATCCTATTGCGCAAAAACGCGTCAAGGTGAACGAATCGAAACAATCATCATCTATTGCTCAAAAACACCTCAAGGTAAACAAGGCATTTTTTAAAAGTTGAACAATATTGTATATACTTAACATATTCCTCTTATATATGTATACTATGTATATTATGGTGATTCAAAAAAATGTCGACTTGGTCTTACCCCCTAAAGAGTTAGGTATTGATGAGGAAATAAGCCTTGCAAAAAATTAGCGTTCTAACTTAACCCTTAGGGGTGTCTATTTTTTTCGCCTTTCCCATACTTTTTGTATGGGGAAAAATGGCATTTCAGGGGGTAAGACCGAAAAAAAACCAAACTTTTTTATTTGAATCACCCTAATGTATATATTAAGGCATCGAGCCCGGGGAGTTCCGAATCCAGGGTCTCCCGGGCTCCATCACGAAAATTTTCAGAATTCGGTAAACAATTTCGATAAATTTCGTGATTTCTATCGAGTTTCATGCCTCGACGGAATAGCTGAACATTTATTCATATCCTGGGCTTTCGGAATTACGGAAAATGCCGAAACTCCGGCATTAGAATAAATAAAATCCGACGAAACTGCTGGACGCGGGTTGACTTCGATGTCAATAGTCTGAAAGCGGAAGATAAAGTTTTTCTTCGAAAAAAAGTTATTGCAAAAGTCAAAGTTGAGGCATATTCATCGTCGAAATAAAGTAAGCACTAAAGTTAGCGTCAGCTTTTTGACTCCATTTCCAACCACCTATCTGTCAGAAAAGTTGACGCTAACCTGAGTACCTACTTTATTTCGACTATGCCCCATTAATTGTACTGGGTCCGATAACAAAATTGGGAACCCTTCTGAGTTGAAATATCTGTTGAAAGAAATAAAATATCGAGTTTCGCTTTCGGATAACGCATACCGAGGTCGAAACGCATCTTTTAATGCCTCTCCCGCACTTTTTGGACGATATCTGAGCTAATCCTGGAATTGTCATTTTAAAATCTCGAAATCCCAAGAGCGTCGCACATCTCATACAACCTTGCTTTTATGGTAGGGATCTGAAAGTTGGTATGTAGAGATATACATACGATATCAATACCATACTCACGCCAAAATGTGAGTGTTATTGAATAAGGAGGCGTGGCACGTCTCATACATACCTAATTATAAAGGCTGAATATCTCGAAATAGGTTTATGAAAGAGACCTGGAAATTGGTATCGAGCTATATTAATTCAATACCATGCTCATGGGAAACAACTAAGAAAGTCTAAGTTTGTTGGGCCAGCTAGTTAATATATCAACAAGTAATTATATACCTTATTAAAATTTGCAGAAAAACTTGGAGGACTTACTGCAAGAAACATCAAAAGGCAGATCTCTTTTAGCGGTCTATAAAAACAATCAGGAATTTGAAAATTTAAACCGCGATGAATTAATCAACATTATTGTTGAAGATGTAATTTTTAACGATATAGCGTTAAGTTTGTCCGACGTTGAAAAATTGGTTCAAGAAATAATAACGCTATTCCCAAACGAAGCTGATTTCAGGGTAATTACAAGCTTTTAATTAAAAAGTATTAAGGCGTTATTATAATCGTTTCTTTCTTTCGAAGGAGTACTATTACATTCCCCGAATCGGCAAAAAAAATCCTAGCGGTAAGCTTTATGGAAAGTATTCTAACTGTCGTTCAAAGAAACGCAAAATCTACGGTAGTATTATTGATATATTACCCACTCCAGCTGCATCAAGTCCAAAAAAAATTGTGCAAGAGTTCGATTCACCCGTTTTTACAGCTCTAAGAACATCGCTAAACCAAATCAGTTCGGATTGGAATGAAGTGTGCGACAATTGGCAAAAAACCTATCAGTTGCGTCAGGCCGACTTAGCTATGATGGATCATATTGAGTTTTTAAATTCTTGGCCCAAATACACAGACGTCCGCGCTCCAGAATTGGTAATAAACCATACACAACTATTTATTGAGCGGCTAAGATTTTAAAAACTAAACATTTTCTTTTAGATAAAGATTGACTTTAATATGATGTATCCAGGCAAGGATTGTCTTATGTATACCAAATGGGATTTATTCAAAAATAATATTAAAAAGTACTACGAATCCAATATAAACAATGAGCGTTGCAAGGAGCTATTTTCAATCGCCAAGACAAGTGAAAATAAAGGTAGGTTACATAAATACATGTACATATCCGGTGCAATAAGGTAAAGAAACTAAAGGAAAAAATCCAATAGGGGGCGCGTTGGTCGCTCTATTGCATTTATAGTCCCTTTTGTAAAAATTAAGAACATGTATTGCGAACATTAAAAGAAACTAGAGTTCGCCCAGTGGTTGAAATTCAAACACAAAACCTTATTTTATTTTCCTACCTTTTTGATATTTCTTAAATTTTCCTTTCTTTTCCATATTTTGTACATTTTTGGTTTCTATACATTCCCATTCATTTTTCCTCCCTCTTTACACTATTCAGTAATATAATTTCAATGTTGCTAATTATATATTCTTCTTAGTTCGCCTTCATACGTATTTCTTTCCTTTCCTTTCCTTTGCTATCATTTGCTTTTATTTCCTTTCTTTTCCTCTCCTTTCATCTCAATTTATATCTTTTGCTTTTCTTTCCTTCCATTCTCTTTTCTTTCCTTTTTTATTCTTCCATCTCTGTTCTTTTCCTTTTCTCTTCTTTCATTTCATTTTATTTCCCTTCTTTCCTTATTTCTTTCTTTTCAGTTCTTTTCTTTCTTTTCGGTTGTTTTATTTTCTTACCTGACCTTTCTTTCCATTTCCATTACATTCCTTTTTCCTTTTATTTTTTCTTTCCTTTCGTTTCCTTTGGTTTAGTTTCCTTTCATTTTATTAATTTGTTTGTTCATTTCATTTCTTTTATTTTATTTTTTTTTCTTACCTTTATTTTCCATACCTACCTCTTCGCTAACTTTTCTTTCCTTTCTTTTTCACTTCTTTCATTTCTTGGTCTTTCTCTATTTGCTTCTCTCTTCCACTCCTTTACCTACATTACACTCACCATGCAAACACAATGCAAGTGGTCATACCAACATACACACATAACAGCGCCTCTATAAAGTGAATGCGTGTTTAGCATAATATAATTAATTTTTTTTTAATTTTTGGTTTGTTGTCGCACACCCTGCTCGCCGAGACCTATCAATACATATCAAATTTTATGTACATAGAATTGTGGTTATTGCAAAAGAGGGAGAAAAGTTTTAAGCATTGCGCATTTATATATAATAGAAATGAAAATACATAAATATGTCCTCAACCGAAAATCGTGGTAGGTGGCGCTGAAATCGTAGCAAAAAAACTTGAAATCTTATTTATATACCGGTTCGGCTGACATTTAGAGTTAATATACCCCTAATTAATTTTCAAAATGTTAAAAAATATTGAAGCAAGTAGGTGGCGCGTGGGTCGATGTCATTAAAAAATTCGTATTTCTGTTTTAGCTGCCGATATATGGGAATTGCAGCCAGTTTTTCGAGTTTTTTGAACATTTTGATTTTTTGAGTTTATCGCTATTTAGATCTAGGTGTGCGACATATTACTATATGTTTCGCTAGGTGGCGCTAATGTCGTTATATTGAGTTAAAATGTATGTAAATAGCTCCCGAGGCAATCGGGCAGTACCGCAAAGGAGGTACCGGGGCGTACAGGGTCCATATCCGGCCAAGGACTGTCGATTTCGACATCACTCCCCAAAAACCTTCGGGTATTATTTTCATCTTAACAACAACAACAACATAAATCTATGTATGTAGGCAGAGGAAAAATTATTTTTTAGTTTTTAATCCTTTTTATAGCTCTTAGTAATTAATATACTGTCTTACATATTTTTACTTGTTGAAGAGACTATCAATTTGATTACTATACTAAAAACTCTTTTGTTTTTGATTGATCCTTAAAAATTTGTAAAAACGGAATTATTGATTTTCTTCTTAAAAAAAACTGGTAAAAGTACTAAAAAGTATAAAATTAAAATAAAAGAAAATACACAACTTTAAATAGCGTGTATTCTTTTAGTATATTTTAAAAACAAAAAAATATATTTTTTTTACTCTATTTCTAATTTTCGTCTCATCTTAAGTTTATTTTTTTACTTTGCTGACACACATTTACACCTACTACATAAATAATAAAAATCATTTGTATCCTTAATTTATCTCTCTAGATTCTCAAGATTACATTCTAACGTCGCTGTTAAACGCTGTTCTTCCGCCAACAACACGATTTAAAGATGAAACCGGCAAATGTTGCAAAAAAGCTACAATAGCCGATGCTCAAGAGAGTTTCGTTTTGCGTGTCGTCTCCATTGCGGACTGCGAGCGGTCAATTAACGAACTGATGCTTAAGTTTTTTTCCAGTGGAGTAACCATTCGACCGTTTCTTGTTGTCGAAGGTGCATCAGATGCAGATATAAGTAGTTTTTACGTTTACTTTAACAAGCACATATACAAATTTGACAGTTTTCTTGACAGTTTAGATATATGCTTTAAAATATTTCAAACGTTTTCTATAAAGTATCCTATGGCCTGCGAAACCACTTGGATTTTCGTTCAACAATTTTTCTTTGATATTAAAACCGAACTCGATTCCAAATCTGCTAGATTAACCTCACTATTGAACTTTATGAAAACTAATAAAAATTTTATGTATTAAAAATGTGAATTTTTTCCTAAGTTTCTGTTTATTTAGATTAAAAATTTTTTTAAAGCAACACACACCTTAATTCACAAAGGCCCTAACTGACATAAAAAAAAAAAAAATTACAGGAGAAGCAAAAAACAAAAACATTTTTACATTGAACGCGTGCAAATATAGCTTTGCAAGTTTGGAATATTTCCGTTATTACTGCTAGTATCTTCTTAAAATTTGTAGTGAGTGCGTATTTTAATATATCATACTTAAATATGTGAAAAATTCATTTTCGAAAAAATGTGTCAATTAGGGCCTTTGTGATTTAAGGTAACGATATGTGCTAACATTGATACATATATCAAAATTTATGAAATAACAATTTTAGTTTATGAAATACATTAATTTAGAAGAAAAAATACGTTATTGTGTATACATATATATTTGCGGTATTCATTTAAGATTCTTTGGAGTGCTAGAACCCATGTAATGATATAAATCTTGTAGCGTGGAATGAACCAATTTAGCCTTTATAGTATCACGTTTCAGACGCTTGCAAGCCTCGTATCTATGGCATCCACCGAAGCTGTAATAATAATCACCACCTTCACTGCCCTTAATCCATAAAATATCTATTGGCGGCACATCGTCCTCAGATTTTTCATTCTACTGTCAGTAAAGGAAGAACAATTATTATAAATCTAATATTAAATGGGTTTTCGTATACATATGTATATATCAAGTAATGAAAAAATAACGTTCCGGTTAGCTATTCATGGTACCATTTGGTAAAAGAAAATATATTTCCATAAAAGGAAATAAGACATAAACAAAATTCAATACCATTTCTCGCAGAACAATTTTCATGTTGAATCAACACTTTTTTAACACTTTTTCAGGTTAATATTTTTCAACACTATCGCACATGTTGTTTCAACATGAAGCTAATTTTTTACTGTTCCTACATGTTATATCAACATGAAAGAACAGTGTGATTTTAACATGATCACAAAGGTTTGAATCAACATGATTTCCTGTTGATACAACATTATTTTTCTCGTTAAATTAACACTATTACATGTTAGCTTAACACGATCTTTCATACTAAATAAACACGATCTGCAATGTTAAATTAACACTATACTATGTTGAAATAACACTTTACGTCCTGTTAAATTAACATGATCTTCATGTTATTTAACAGGTTTTTACTGTTAAATTAACACGATCTATCAAGATTTTACTGTTAAATTAACGCGATATATTGCTAACAATAAAACATCTCGTTTTTTGTTTTAAATAAATTTTATTTCCAAACCCTTAACATATTTAGTAATAAGTAATAATTAACTTAGATAAAATAGGATAATACATATTTGTATAATTCATTAACACGATCTATCATGTAAATTCAACAGTTTTTTATTGTCAAATTAAAACGATCTATCATGTTGATTTAACAGGTTTTATTGTTAAATTAACACGATCTATCATGTTGATTTAACAGGATTTTAATGTTAAATTAACACGATCCATCATGTGAATTTAACAGGATTTTTATTGTTAAATTAACGCGATATATCATGTCAATTTAACACCTCATATATATAAACAAAATATAATATTTGTATGGTAGGTAGGTAGGTAGAAGTGGCTGCCGCAAAGGCACACCTAGGCCAGTAATAAAAGGCCCGTTGTGATACCACCAAACACTAGTAAAGTCAGTCCCGGGGCCCGGCCATATGGAAAATCCCAGTGCTGTCGGGACTCTCCATATAGCCGAAACCCGGGACTGACACTCCTAACCGACACCGCTACCCCTCCTCGAACCATTTTGATAACTTGATGAAGGCCATCAAGTCCTTTATGTCTAGCTCCGCGACCTGGCTTAAGCTAACCAGGAAGGGAACTCCCAGAGAGCGCCTTCTCGCTCCGCTTAAGGCCGGGCAGTTGCAGATGAGGTGCTCCACCGTTTCCTCTTCCTCATCATCTTTGCAACTCCTGCAGCATCGTCGGTAGGGAACGCCTAGCCTTGCTGCGTGCCTACCAATAAGGCAGTGCCCGGTTAAAACACCTATTAATATGGATATTTCCTTCCTTTTTAGGGCGTATATGTGTCTAGATCTTTTAAGATCGCATTTTGGCCAGGTTTGCTTGGATATCCGGCACCCTGGGGCTTGTAGCCATCCTTCGTTGGCTTCGCGGAGTGTATGCTCCTTCAGCATTAGCTTGCACGTGGCAAACGGCATACCTATGCGCTCTTTATCTTGAAGAATCTGCTTGGTCGTGCCCTGCCTGGCAAGTTCGTCTGCCCTACAGTTTCCCTCAATGTCCCTGTGTCCCGGGACCCATGTGAGGTTCACGCGGTTCTGTTGGGCCATCTCTTGAAGAGATCGACGACAGCTGAGCGTCAGTTCAGAGTTGAACGAGTAAAAGCCAAGGGATTTGATGGCCGCTTGGCTGTCGCTGAAAATACAGATATCCTGTCCGATGGTGCGTTCACCTATCCAAGTCACGGCGTCCATGATTGCTGAAACTTCAGCCTGGAAGACGCTGCAGTGATCAGGTAGTCTAAAGGAGAGTTCTAGGTCCAAATCCCTTGAGTAAACCCCTCCTCCGACTCTGCCGTCTAACTTCGAGCCGTCGGTGTATATAAAAGTGCCGCCATTAGTAGCGGGACACCGATCTATGTTCTCCCAGTCTTCCCTGCTGGGAATGTTTATTCTAAAACAACAATCTCCCACTGTTGTGGTCGCACACCGATCTGTGCTCAGAGGGAGAAAGCTGTAAGATCTTAGAATACAGGAGTGTCCAATAGTGCTTGCGCCCCAGACGGACGTTTCCCTTAGACGCACAGCCGATGCTGCTGCTGCCCGGTACCCTTCCAGATCGAGTGGCAAAAAGCCAAGAATGGCCTGGAGAGCTTCATTGGGCGTTGTTCTTAACGCCCCGCTTATACAGATCATGCTCGATCTGTGGACTTTCCCTAACAGATTTAGGTTTGTTGCCTTTCTTAGCGCAGGCCACCATACCACGACTCCATACAGCATAATTGGCTGGATTATCGCAGTGTAGATCCATCTGCAAATTTTGGGGCTGAGCCCCCATTTTTTGCCAATGGCTCTTTTACACGTGTAAAGTGCAATGCACGCTTTCCTCTGGCGCTGGATGACATTCTCCTTCCAGTTAAGCTTTCTATCTAGAACTGTGCCTAGGAATTTGGCTTTATCAGCTAAGTTCAGGCGCATGCCATCTAGTTCTGGTAGGTTCAACGGTGGTATCTTGTACCGCCTGGTATAAAGGACGAGCTCCACCTTTCCCGGGTTGATGCTAAGTCCGCAGCGAGAGGACCATGAAGAAACTTCTCGCAGTGCTACTTGCATCAAGTCACACAGGGTTTGTGGGAATTTGCCCCTATATGCAATAGCTAAATCGTCTGCATATGCCACTATCTTCCCGCCCCCCCACCTTGTGTCTCGTAGCAGCGAGTTTACGGTGAGGTTCCATAGGAGCGGGGAGAGAACACCACCCTGAGGCGTTCCTCTTGTGACATAGCGTGAAAGATCAACTGTTCCCAGTGAAGAAACTATTTTCCTTCCCTTTAGTAGTTGATCAATTAGTCCAATAAGAGACCTATTTATGCCCAGGTTTGTTAAAGCAGTGTTAATAGCCTCCGGCCTTATATTGTTGAAAGCCCCTTCGATGTCCAGAAAAGCCACGAGACAGTACTCCTTTTCATGCAATGATTTTTCAACAATAGAGACTAGGCTGTGGAGCGCAGTTTCCGTTGATTTACCTTTGGTGTATGCATGTTGATAGCTAGAAATAAGGTTGCTATCAATAGTAGAGGAGAGATAATCGCTTATTATCCTCTCGAAGGTTTTAAGTGCAAAAGACGAGAGACTGATCGGTCTGTAGTCTTTAGGCTCATAGTGTGAGGCCTTCCCAGCCTTTGGAATAAAGACTACCGTGGCGCTTCTCCAGGAGCACGGAATGTAATTAAGAGCCAGGCAGGCTGAATAGAGAACTACCAGCCATTTAGCTGATATTTCCAGCGTGTTTATGAGTTGTGCGGGGAAAATCCCGTCTGGCCCAGCTGCTTTGAACGGCTCAAAGCTTTTGATTGCCCACCTTACCCTTTCCTCCGTAATGGGTATGTTTACCGCCAGGTAATATTTGTATAGTTTATTAACAATTTTTTTATAAATAAACATACATACATATGTATATGTAAGTCCAATCATTGTGTTTGGGAAAAAGACACAAGCTTTCAGCATCTAAGACACAGTCTGAAAATTAAACAAAAATGTGTGTCATTAAAAACTCTCTAAATTACCCCAGCAATTGCAAAATTGCTAATACACGTCCAAAAAAGTTCGGGATAGGTATAAAAAGATGCGTTTTCACCGCGATATCAATAATCCGAAAGCGCCTCCATGGTATTTATGTGCAGAACAGATAAGGGCCCCTCGGTCCAACGCCTGACATTTTTGGACGTGTTTCAGCAGGAAAATTTACCAAATTTGAAAACAACACTATAAGTTGCATAAATTACTTACCCAAAAATCTTTGCGAAATTTTTTCATCGATCTCCATTTACCGCAAATAATTTCGCGCAGAACTTCCAGTCGCTTACATTAAATATTTAAGACAAATAAAATATTTTAAATTGACACAATTTTTCACCACGTATACGTATATAAATGCGCGAATTAAATACGGAGAAATTACTTGTGTTCTTTTGAGAACAATATTCTGTTCACAAGCTTTGATGGGGAACAGATGGTGGTCGAAAACAACACTTCTTCATGTTAAATCAAACCGAATTTATGGTAAGGGATACACACGAATGTAATTCTAATGCAGAAATATTTCATGTTATTTTAACAATACGCTTCATGTTAAAATGCTCGTGTTGATTTTCTGAAATTGTTTTTGCTTTACGTACAAGAGTCGTTTATGTTAATTCAACATGATTCATGTTAACTAAAAATGTATGAAACTTTTCTGTGTGCAGCTAGGTGGTGCTGAGATCGTGAAAATTCAAACACGTATTCATGGACCAATTTAACCGATATTTAGAGTGTGTATTACTTAATTAATTTTCAAAAGTAGTAAACAATTTTGCCCTAGGTGGCGCGTGAGTCGCTCTATTTATGAAAGGCTAATGTCTGTTTTCGATATCGTTGCTTTCGTTTTTCAACTAACTTCGAGGCCAGGTAGGATCTTGAAATTCTCACAATCGTTAGGTTTTCTACACAATATGCAAAAAATCCGATAGGTGGCACACGGGTTGTAATATTTGAAAAATTGCATTTCCGTAGCTTTTGCATTCAATATTGAACTATTTTCCCCGTTGAGCTGAGATCTGAAAATTTTCACCATAGTTCAGGTTTCGAAAAAAAATCTGATGGGGTCACTTTGTAGGCAAAAATCGCATTTATGGTCGGATTTGGCTGGTATTTGAAATATATACTACTGTCAGTTAAAAAAAATGTTGCAAAAAAATTTACTCGCTAGGTGGCTCTGTGCCCTCTTCCCCCTATCTCCAATAATAAACTAAAATGACCATCCATGGAAGGTGCCCACTTTGTGTTCCAAATTTAATCGACCAATCCGTTTAAGACGCAGCTTGACCCAACGCTTTTGGACCGTTGTTGAAAAAAGAATGTTGAGATAGAGCGTTGCTGAATCAAATTCTTTAATAGAGCATTATTGAAAATAAGGTATTAGCGCTTCCGGATTCGTGATCCTGAGGCCGAACCCCGTCTTTAGGACGTTTTTGAAAAATATTTTGAAATAGGGAATTCTTCCACTCAGCATCGAAATATAGGATATGCATAAAAAACTCCACATCGAAATAATGTTTTTTCGGTCAGCCTAATGTACATTATAGTACGCGTGAATCATGAATGAGATAGTACAAATGTGACGTCATTAACTCTTAATTAATCAATTTCAATAACGTACCTTTATAGTTTCCATAAGTGATTGTACTTTTTGTTCATCTAATACTGATGGAATTGGTCTATGTATCACACTCATTGGTACCTGATGTACTTCCGATATAGCAGCTGAGTGAACACTTGTTGGTTGGTTGCCTGTATTGGACGTCATTTTCCGTTCGTATGATCCTAGAAGCAAATATTACAAACCAAAATGTAATAAAATTGCAAATATGTAGGTATTTAGAATATGTGAAATCGTGAAAGCAATTATTTACATACTTACGCCTGTTTGTTGTGAAATGTCTGATTAGCGAACTATTACGTCTACTCACACATAAAGTTGTGCGTCTAATGAATGACATTTTCTTCGCTATTGGATTATGATTAACGTAAAAAATTGTTATTTATTATTTTTACGATATGTTGTATATCCCAGTAACATATGATCGTATGTGTGTCTGTGTGTTAACATAAAGGTGTGATTTACTAATTTTTTACCACATTGCACTTAAGTAATTGCTGGCGGCACTGAGCCATGCAGTTTTGGGATAACAAACAAATATTTGGATTTGTTGTGTGGTAGTACCAAGAAAGTTACATTCACTAACTAATTAAATTGTTAATATTTCTAACATGTGAGACATCGAATGCCGAATTTTTTTGACAGTTCCGGGATGTCGGGATTTTAAAATGACAATCCCAGGGTCCCGGGGTTTTTCGGGATTATCTCCGATACCGTCCAAAAATGTCGGGAGACCTTTTCAGCAGTTTTTTATTTTTTCAAATCCAGTAATTTCGGGATTTTCCGAGATCCCCAGGCTCGATGCTTTGTGCCCTTTTACAGCAGCCAATTATTGAAATCAACTCTGCCGCGAAATAGGCGAAGGGGGTGAGAAGAAAGACAAATTGACAAGTGTAGATACGAATAGAACCCAGACAAGAGAACGCCAGCAGAGTTGAATTCGATAATTGCCTGATGTAACAGGCCACTGGGAGTGTGATGGGGTGTGGTTGTATAGTTAGCCAAACAGCTGAAACTGTGCGACCTTGCTCAATGCCGATTCTTGCGTCCTCGTTCGTGCACTCTGGGCAACGTGAACTACTTATGCTCGCGGCAGAAAGACAGGGAGCTCGGTGGGGCCACTCGTGACATATTCGGCTTAAGGGCTCACCGAGGAGTTTTTTAGCAGCGTATGTTCACCATGTGGTGCGGCTGCAAGCGCGTGTCTGTCTTGTAGCAAGCGGCTCGCTATATACAAGTGTTAATCTTTTCCAAAAACCCCGGAGACGGGTTGTGCGCTGGGTTTGGGACTCGCCACGTAAAAAATCTAGTCCAATGAAAAAATCGAAAAAGTCTCGGATGAAAACCCCTTTAATGTTGACGACCCGGCAAAACGAAGTAAGGACAATGAGAAGGATACTAGGGCATGTACCTGGAATGTCCGGACCCTTTCCAGGGAAGGTACCGCTGCCCGACTGGTTGATGTCCTCGCTAACGCAAAGGCCGACATCACCGCCCTGCAGGAAATGCGATGGACGGGTCAAGGAAAGACGACCATCGGACCTTGTGACGTATACTACAGTGGCCAGACACGCAGTGATTTGCGTGGTGGGAAAGAGACTTCGCCGCCAAGTACTAGCGTTCACCCCTTTGGACGAGCGTCTCGCTGCGATCCGCCTCAAGGCGAGGTTTTTCAACATAACATTTATCTGCGCCTATGCGCCGACTGAGGAGAAGGACGACGCAGAGAAGGACTCCTTCTACGATAAACTGGAACAGACCTATGATCGCTGCCCCCAACATGATATCAAAATCGTGCTAGGCCTACATTTGGGAAATTTAGTTTCCACGATATAACATCCCCCAACGGCACTAGGTTGATTGACTTCGCCGCTGCTCGCAGTATGGTCATCAGTACACAGAGCCAAAAATGCCTAATAAAATTAATAAGACTGTCTTTATGAACGGTTTTCAGGCTCAGGGGTAGTCAAGACGGCGGAAACGAAAAAAAAACCACACGCAAATCTATTTGGTTTAATGAGGAAATTCTTATTGATATTATCAAGTGCAATTTCTTCTTTTTTCTTTGCGATTTCTTTTTATATGTGTAATTAAAAAGAAAATCTTCTCGAAATTTCTGTCAAAATATTGAAAAAAAGCTGAAAGAGAAAAACTTCTTATTTTAATAAGATGATCTTAGGGTTCCTAACAATAAGATTTGACTTATTAATGTTTTCAAAGGAAAATCTTGCAGAAAACGGACTGATTTCTTAGGGTTCTTTTTAATAAGATGATCTTAGGGTTCCTAACAAGAAGATTTGACTTATTAACTGATTTCTGTATAATTGTAGGTATTAATAATATGATCTTAGGGTTCCTAACAAGAAGATCTGACTTATTAACTGATTTCCGCATAATTGTATGTGTTAATAAGACAATCTTAGGGTTCCTAACAAGAAGATCTGACTTATTAACTGATTTCCGCATAATTGTATGTGTTAATAAGACGATCTTAGGGTTCCTAACAAGAAGATCTGACTTATTAACTGATTTCCGCATAATTGTATGTGTTAATAAGACAATCTTAGGGTTCCTAACAAGAAGATTTGACTTATTAATGTTTTCAAAGGGAAAACATATTTCCGCATAATTGTATGTGTTAATAAGACGATCTTAGGGTTCCTAACAAGAAGATTTGACTTATTAATATTTTCAAAGGGAAATCTTGCATCATCATCAGCAGACATCATGTAGAACAATTATACGCTGAGAAGCAGAAGTACCCGATGGCTCGACGGTAAGCACCTGTGTTCAGCATTCAATATGTGGTTAGTTCGATTCGCGGTGGAGGCAATATGGCAAGTGTGGAAGGCAATGTAAGGAAGAGTGCGGTGAGATGGCTTGAAGGAAATATAAAAAGGCAACATAAGAAGGTAAAGGCAATACAAGAGAAATCTAAAACTGAATCGTAACTGATAATCTGAAGTTCTCGAAGACAATATAAGAACTCTGAAATATAATTTTTATTTTCTTCTCAATAATATGTGATTTCATTTTGAAAACATTAATAAGTCGAATCTTCTTGTTAGGAACCCTAAGAAATCAGTTCGTTTTCTGCAAGATTTCCCTTTGAAAACATTAATAAGTCAAATCTTATTAACACATACAATTATGCGGAAATATGTTTTCCCTTTGAAAACATTAATAAGTCAAATCTTCTTGTTAGGAACCCTAAGATCGTCTTATTAACACATACAATTATGGGGAAATCTGTTAATAAGTCAAATCTTCTTGTTAGGAACCCTAAGATCGTCTTATTAACACATACAATTACGCGGAAATATGTTTTCCCTTTGAAAACATTAATAAGTCGAATCTTCTTGTTAGGAACCCTAAGAAATCAGTACGTTTTTTGCAAGATTTCTCTTTGTAAAGATTAATAAGATTTTCTCTTCAAAAATAAAAAGAACTTCTTCTTGAAGAAAATCTATAGAGATATCATATGACTTTTGTTCTATTTTATTAGGCAGTGTTGGCTCTGTGTAGTGCTAGGTTCCAGCATAAACAAATCCACCAAGCCACCTGGCTGTCCCCTGATCAAAGAACAAGAAACCAGAAAGATCATGTCATGATCGACGGTAGACACAGCTCCACCGTTCTGGACGTTTATCTTGTTGCAGCCAAGATACGTACACGCCTCTGTGCAGAGAAGAAAGTACGCACAGTAACGGAAGGAAAGTTTGACGTCGAGAAGCTGCGCACGACACAGACAGCTGGTAATTTGTCCACTCGACTCTCACGCCTGCTATCGGAGAGCAATCCTCGACCTAACGATGTAACCAAGCAATGGAAGCATATCTCTCACTCACCGCCGCTATAGGGTTTCAGTGAGCCCGCAAGAGCAACTGGTACGATGAGGAATGCAACACTGCCTCGGACAGGGAGACGTTGCGAACGTGCACAACCCGCAGTGTATGGCAACGATATCGTAAGACGAAGAAGGAAGAAAAAAGAAACGTTAGTCCGAAAGGCGTGAGCGTGGGGAGCTTGAGATGCTGGCTGACAGGAATTATGCCCGAAAATTCCATGAAAAGTTCCGGCGGATGACGGAAGGGCAAGTTCCTGTAAGGACAATAATGGCGACCTCACTGCTAAACTGCGAGGGAGACGCCGAACCCGATACCCCAATGACGATGGAAAATTCGTCCCACCACCTGACTATGATGAAGTGAGGATAGCTATATCCAGTTACTAATATAGCATAAACCGTTTCAGAATAACGTTCCAGTCTTGATTCAATTAATAAGATCACGCATTTAAAAAAAAACTGTGACGTCACGGTTTTATAAACATGTCTGCTTGGCTTTAAAGGTCTGAGATAGGAAACAAAAACAAACGAAAAATATAAATATTCGAATTGTTTGTAAACAAATTTTTGTGAAAATCTTTTTATAAAGCGTTAATGTAACGTTGTGTTTTAAAAACCGCGTTTTAGTGGATAGTATATAAATATTAAGGCACTATATGTATATCTCCTAGAAGATTCGGACCTCTTCCAATGTGTTTTCGGCTGCTTTCTACTATTTTTTACAAATTGGCAGGGTCTTTTATGCTGAGTCCGAACGGAACCTGCAGACCAGATGAATTCTGGCTGGGACCTTCGGTATGCTATACCTTCTACCTCTACACCACTGCTTCCGCTTCGAGTAGCTTCAAAAATAGCGCACAGATCGCTATAAAACTCCTAAAATGTATTGTTTACAAAATTTTAATTGAGTAATTTCATTTTAAAAACAATTAAGGAGAAAAGTCAGTTAAAAAAACTGAAGCTTTCAAAACCGTGACATCATTTGACAAATAAACTTTTTTCTCAAATTAAGTTACAAATAAACGGTTGTCGGAATGCGTGATCTGTAGTAGTTGGTTCATGGTTCCAGTTTCGCTTTTCCAACGTATTTTAATTCGTCCTTCACAAATAAATTTCGGCAGGGCCAAATTTTTTTTTACATTTTTTTAGTTATTTTAATAATTTTTTTAAAATGGCGGAAAAAACATTAAAAATTGTAGATCTTAATTTAGTTTGGAACAAGTGCAGAATAATTACATTTGTCAAAAAAAAAAAAAAAATTTGGGCTTGAAAGAGGGTTTTACGCTGAATTCAACGGTACTTTTCTTTTTTGGTGTTATTTACCGCCAACACAATGTACACTTTATTAACCCAAAGCAAATTTCATTCAAAAACGATCAAATACTTACTTTTCTTTTAGAATGGCCATCTTACGATTATTAAAAAAAAAATTCCCTGCTATTATTTTATAATATACAAAATTATGGTTTCTCCTTTTACGAAATGTGCACTATTAGTGATTTTAACCTTTCGTAAAAGGAAAAATTCCCTTCTATTATTTTATAATTTACAAAATTATGGTTTCTCCTATTACGAAATGTCCACTATTAGTTATTTTAACCTTTCGTAAAAGGAAAAATTTCATGGTATTTATGTGCAGAACACCTCTCTAAACCCCGTTTTTTACTCCAAAAAAAAAATTTACCCAGAGCCGATTACTTTTTTTTACCTTTTTATAATGGAAATACACAATTTTCATATAGCAATATGTATATAAAATGAAAGCTTTGTGTATTATCTACAATATTTTACTATCTAATAATACCGTTAACGGGACATTTTTTCGTTTTTTAAACAGTTTTATTCATTTCCATTCGTTTTTTTATAAAAAACATAGTTTTCAAATAAAAATTTTACATAAAGGTGGGAGTGTTATACATTAAATGAAAGGTATTTTTATTACCTATCTATTGGTATTTAAAATTTTCTAATCCGATAAGTTTGAAAGATATTTCGATTTAAAAAAAATTAAAAATTGCCCTTTTACGTGGAATTATCCCTAAAGTTTTTATTTGCACCAAAAAAAAATTATACGTTTGTTTCAACTTTTCGCAAATACTGCTATCGATCCATATAAATATTTTTTTGATTTGCGAAATGTATGTATTCTGCACTTATGCCGCTAATTTATTAGCAGTTGACCCCTAAAGGAAACTTATACCAAACGGATCACACGTGCACCGTTGTTTTTAAGGGTTAACATTCTTTATAAAATGCAGACGATCCACCAGCACCCGTCCTAATATTCAATATACTCGTTAAAACTACAAGTCATCTATCGAGTATATATCGGCAGAGGGTACCGATATTCAATGTTGTAGTATCGAAATTTGTGCACATCACTAAAAACAATTAGTGAATGGCGATACTGGCAGAAGAAAAATTATCGGAAAATAATTAAAAAATAACATTTTGTGAAAACTAATATCAAATAATAAAAAAGAGTGTGTTTCTACTCAATATGAGTATTTTACCGTATCAACCAACCAGCGATGAAGACATTTTTCGTCTATGCACGAAGGAGTGCGGCGTCATCACTGCGACAGAGGATCAACAATATTTTGCTTTAGGTTGCATGTTTTGTCCGGCCAAATTTCTCTATTTCGACGCATTTATTGGGCATTTGCAAACAGAGCATGGACCGCAAACAATGGGTCAGAAGGGACTATTTGGTGGAATGCTTGGGTAAGACAAATTTGAGAATGAGATTTTCACTGCATCTGCCAATGTAATTGGTCAAACATATATATATATATATACCTATATAAATCTGTATATATACATCGATATCTATATATTGCGGGCTATACATCCTAATACGTATATATCTATGTCGATGTATATATTGCAACAGATCTTAAAAAAATGCGAAACAAGTTTATACACCATTAAATCTTGTACATTTGGCAAGTAGAACAAAAATCATGTCTTATCCTTTGTTTATTTTCAGTCTTGGATATGATAGTTCCTATGGGGAAAACAACAATGGTCGTAGTGGTGGTGTGCAAGGTGGTGAAGACCTTACCGACACAGATCCTAACTTATTGGTTCCACAAACAGTTATGATTAAGGAGGAAATTGATGAGGTAATTACAAGAATAAACCAGAATGTGGCCTTATACTAAGAAAAGTGCCAGACAATCCTTATTTGTATATCTCTAAAAGAATTCATGGCAGGGACCTGCAAATTGGTATAGAACTATATGATGTCAGTTCACACAATAGATCGTGAAAATGGTCGCGGTTTAATAAGGTATTATAAACAGAGGATTGTCGGAAAAGGGGCGTGGTACCACCCAAATAAACTTAATTTTTCCTAAATGAATTCATGGTGGGGATCTGTTATAAGAAAAGGGGCGTGGTATCTCTCTAAGGGAATTCATAGTGGGGATCTGAGAATTTGTATGGAAATGTACTATGTACATATGTCAATACCATACTTCCATACAAACAAAATGTAATAAAGACTGAGCTTGAAAAATAAATGTAGCGCACATTGTTGAAATTAATATTAAATTTATATACAGCTGGCTGTTAAATAGATATGTGTATATATTGTTTTTCTAAGTAAATAATAATTGTATAGATTACCTAAAAAAGTGTATGGTATGGACCTTATAATTGGTACGAAGATACACGATATCAATAGCATACTAACACAAAACATGGGAGTTATAGGAAAAGTGGGCGTTTCAACTCACATACAGACTTAATTTTTACAGCTGAATATCTCAAAATGAATTTATGGCATATGGTGTGAATCGAAAATGGGGCCGTGGCATCTCCCATACAAACTTAATTTTTCAAGATGATAATATGAACATCCCAAAAAATGAACACCCCAAAATATGAACACTCTTCCGCTTCCTTCAGTACTCTAAAATGTGAACTTCTGGTTCTAAAGTTCATATTTTAGTGCTTAATATGTTTTAATTTAATTTTTCTTATTTTTATTTTATGTTTTTTCTTTGTGTCATAGAAGAAAGCAATAAAATACGTTTCTTTTGTTGTTTTTAATGAGAAACGGGTGTTCTAAAACTAGCTAAATGAATTTTTTCCCCCGTTTTATAGCCTTTCGTAAATATGAACAATCTTGCAAATATGAACTGGCCTTGTTTTAATTAGTTCATATTATCGCGAGTGCACTGTATCTCTAAAAGGGTTTATGGCAAGGCAAATTCAACAAGGTAGAATTGACAACTGAAATATTTAGTTTTTGTAGGAGTTTTTCCTTCAAAAAAATGTAAACAACCGTATTAACCCTTTGCCACCCAATCACAGTTTTTGTGTCCCATACACTTGTTTTACAGAAAAATTAGATAGCATTTGCTCAGGCCAAAAAATTATCATTACCGCGAAATATGCCAGCCCAAACAGTAACAGAGTAACTTTGGCCACTTTGGAATCTAGTACCTCTTTTCGGACGGTTGCGTTATAAAAATTGCGAGTATTGAATATTTGTCGATTTCCGCCGATGTCACCACAAGGTTGTCGCCAGATTGTCACAGAAACTGGTGGATTGGTTTCTATTAGGGCTACTGAGGTCAAAATCGGGGTACCGCCTTATCAAGGAAAATATGTGTCCACGAAATGAAGTAATCGATTTATTAAAAACTTGTTTGGAACCGGTTCTGGATTTTTAAGAGTTTCGTTTTTTTTTTTGTTAAAATAACGGTTACGATTTAGTTTTCGGTTTCGAGAAAATTAATCGGCTTCGCTGTTGCTGTTGTAAGAGGGACGTGATGGACCAGAGTTGTACGGTATTGAGTCTATGCTCTCATAGCTGCAGAACCACCTTATGGTACTATACCCATTGCCGATTTCATCAACCCCGTCACGGTGGTCTAAACGGATTTTAGTCGCCTCTTGCGACAGGCATTCCACCACGGGCATATTCTAAACCCCTAACCCGCAGGGGTCATGAATCGATTTTAAATCGCCTACAGTTTCGTTATCGGTTTAGGATCTAGTTGAAAAAAGATTAGACCATTCATTTTAGCTAAACTGTGCTAGAATCTAGCTAATCTGAACTCTAAACTCTATTTAAACGTGGAAATAACTGAGCCAAGCGGTATTGTATTTATATGAAACAATTTGCTATTTCTTCACACTATTGAAAAAATTTAAAAATCTTAAACAAAACGGGTTAATATTTTTTTTTCATTTGACGGGAAAACTCCCACAGAAAAGACAGAACTGTCAAGTTCACTATTACTTTGTTTAATATACTTTGGTTTATGGTAAGAAGTTAACTTCAATAAAAATTGATAGATTTCGCATTCTTGAATAGGAACCTGTACAACTTCAACCTAGTGATAACTCCATCGCGGGTTATTCGAATCAAAGCGATTTAACTGATGCCACAAATTCAATGTACGGCATGAAGCAACATCAAGCAGAAATTAAAATGGAAACAGAAAACGACAACTTTGCAACGGATAACTATGGGAACTACGAGGATTATGCAAACAATGATGATGATGTTTATAACGAAGCCGAGGAAGATGATGAAAATAACTATGATGATTTAGTTGAGCAGTCTTTATTGGGAGCAACTACCGAAAATGTATAAAGAATTTTTTTCCTAATTTAAAACCCATTAATAAACTCTTTTACTTTATAGGATACTGGTTTGGCAATGCATATAAAGGATCGTAGAATGATACAATTTCTTATTGATTCTTATCGTCGTAATCAATTTCTGTGGGATCATCGTCATCCACAATTTCGTGATCGTATCAAACGCCAACAATTTGTGGATTGGATTGTTATGGAATTTAAAAGACGTTTTAATATATCTTTAGCAAGAGATGCTGTAACAAGAAAATGGGATAATTTGCGTACAGTTTATAAGAGAGAATGCAATCGTATGTCATTGGAAAATACTAACATCAGTACACTTTGGTATTTCAAAGAGCTACATTTTCTTAATCGTTTGTATGGCGGTAATCAAAAGATGAATGAAGCGGTTGTTACGGTATGTTAAATTTTGCCCGCTACTTTGTCTACGAAGTACTGCTATCACAACAAAAAAAAAGCCCTCTCAAAAAAGTAACTGGTTCGAAAAAGTAGATAACCGGTGCTGAAATGTGGAAGTAGGTGGCCACTTTTACAGTAATCGGAAGCGTTCTCGAAGTGGTATAAATTCAAAAGTCGGATTTAAAAAAACCCCGGTTCCAAAAAATTACTAGTTCAACAAAGTAACGCGTTTTTAAAGCAGCAGGAGCCTTATCATATAATCCGATCCGAAAGGAACCCCGATTCGAAAGCTGTCAAATCACATAGTTTTTTTTTTTTTAATTCGAAAGAAATTTCTTTCGGATCGGATTACATGATAACCCCCCATGATTATAAAACTAACCGCTGAGAAAAAACAGTTCCAAATAAGTAACCTCTTTCAAAGAGAGCTAAATTATTACCATTATGTCGGGTACCGGGCTGCCTAGGGTTTTACCGATCAATGGCTGTTAATTCAGTATACCTTTGTTTAATCGAAAAAGTACCCGGTTCGAACAAATAATCGGTGCTGAAATGTTAAAGTGAGTGGTTACTTTAACAGTACAGCTTTTTATTAAGGTACCGGTAACCGGAAAACAATCCCGAAGTGGTTCCGTAAAAAGTTTCGACATTATTCCAAAAGTCGGATTTAAGCAAAACAAACCGGCTCTAAAAAATTAACGGGTTGAGTTGTTGTTGTTAACAGCACAAAATACTCCCCGCAGGTTTTGGGAAGTGATGCCGAAATTGACCGGTTTCGTGAAACAAACTGGTTCCAAAAAAAAAGGTGTTGAAAAGTAACGGATTTCAAAAAGTAGCCGCTTCCCAAGAAACTAAAACAATTGCCATGCAGCCGTGGATCGAAATACCTCGCCTTTTATCGATCAATGGTGGTTTATTCATACCCCTGATACCCCTGATTAACCGCATCCATAAGTAGACGTGCCCAGCTAGCGAGGGCGAAATACACTACGACAACAAAAAAAAGTCCGCATCACGGACGTTGGAAAATATAATCGCAGCTGAAATCTCAAAGTAGGTAAGGCTTATATTTGGGTACTGGAATCCGAAAAGCAGTCCCGAAGTGTTCCCGTAAAGAGTTTCGGAATGAATTTAAAATAGACGTGATTGCTCCGAAAAAAATCCGGTTTCAAAAAGTAACCTCAGAAAAAAATCCGGTTTCGAAAATTATCCGGTTTCAAAAAATAACGCTGAAAAAATCCGATTTTGAAAAGTAAGCGCGCAGAAAAATCCGGTTTCAAAAATTAACCGCTCAGTAAAATACCCGGTTTCAAAAAGTAGCCGCTTAAAAAAATCGATTTCAAAAAGTAACCGCTCGGAAAAAATCTGGCTTGTAAACTAACTGTTCAGAAAAATATCCGATTTCAAAACTAACTGCTTAGAAAATAATCCGGTTTCAAAAAGTAACCGCTCAGAAAAATCCGGTTTCAAAAATTAACAGCTCAGAAAAATATCCGCTTAGAAAAAAAATTCGATTTGAAAAGAGTGTCAGCATGATTTCGATAAGAGACAATATTTGTGCTTCAAAGGTTTGATCTAACCCTACAATATGTACTACCACCTTAGTATACGGGGCAAGTACTTAGGTTCCAAATCAACTCCTGTTTTTGACACTTGTTTAGGTTTTTTAGGTCAGTCGAAAGTCGTTAGCTATACATAATTCAAGATTTTTGTGACATACATACTAACATACCTTTATGAATATTTATTAATCATTTGCAACTTTTAGGAAGCAGTATATAAACGTCGTTTTTCTGCCCTATGGAATGATATCTCCACTACAAGACTTTTATCAATGGTTAAGCAGTATCCATGTTTTTACAGCAAGTATAATGTTGATTATCGTAGTAAAGAAAGGCGCGGTGAAGCATTACAACAAATGGCAATGGAATTGCATAAAATGATGGATGTAACAACCATACAAATATCAAAGCGTATATCACAATTGCGTTTTGATTATTCTAAACAAAAGCAAGAACGTCTATTTTGTGAACAAAACAATAAAGAATTCGTTCCCAGTTACACATATTATACACAAATGCTATTTATGGATGCTGATATAGCGCCATTCAAATGTGACTTTTGTCCAGTAATTGTACAATCACCACGTGAACTTGAAGTACATCTGCTTACACATCAGCCTGAAGGTGTCACATACACATGCGATGTATGTAGTCTTACATTTTTAGATGTTGATCAACTAAATCAACATAAAATAACACATTTACCAGCTGCAAAGGAAGTAAAATATTGGTGTGATTTATGTACAGCCAGTTTTCGTACTAAAGAAGTTTACGATGAGCACATGCGTCGTCATAACGATGAACTTTTATTACCTTCTTTGGCTAATATGCCAACAACAACACCAAGGGTTAATGATATGAGTGGTGGTGGTAATCAATTACAAGATGAAGATCCGCTTATGAATATGGCTCAACATGATGATGATTGCGATGACGGTTACTCGTGTGACATATGTGGCAAATCATTTGAAAATATGGTTTATTTAAATTCACATCGCGCACAACAACATAGAAAATCTGATGATCATCATCATCGTACATATCGTTGTGATTATGCAAATTGTAATCGTTTATTTAATTCACAACAATTGCTTTTGGCACATACAAGAGAACACAATTACGACGAAGAGCATAAATGCGATGTTTGTGGTAAAATATTTAAATCCCTCAAGAATCTAATGAATCACAAACAAATACATGATGCTATTAAACGGTATGTCTGTAAAATTTGTGGTTCAGCGTTTGCGCAAGCGGCTGGTCTTTATTTGCATAAAAGGCGTCATAATCGTCCTAATTCCCGCATAGGTCAAACTTATTGATCCACTTATATAAATCTATAAATGGTATTAGTGTATGCATGTGTATTGAGTTGATTCAAAATTTTTTATTCTAGATCGTACCCCTTCAAAAGTTAGTATGTGATAAGAAAATAAACGTTCACAAAAAATTAGCCCTGTAACTTAGATGTCGCTTTTTTTTCTTCTTTCAAAGTGAATGTTCTCATAGTTTTTGGAACTTAAAAAAAAAAACCTTACAGTTTCTTAAGTTTGAAGCTTTGAACTTTCCAAAACTTTATACGCAAGGCGATTATCGTAACTACAAAACACCCATGGGCTATTTAAAAATGGCAAAATTAAAAAAAAAAAAAATGTAATATTCCAATAGCTGTAATAAGTTTAGTATTTATGATATAGGCACTATGTATAATGTTTTGTAAAGTTCGAAGCTTTAATTTTGAGAATATGTAAAGGGTTTCGAAAAAAACCACTTGCGCTACCTTTCGGATTTCCATTTAGTTCATAAAGGCGATTTTTGATAATAGATCGAATTTTTCCTTTATTTTGCAATGTCAATGCGACCTGAACTATGGTGAAAATTTCAATACCGCAACTCCAACAGGAAGTTGGCTTTGTTGGCAACATTTTAAAAAATAACGACATCTAGGTTAAGACAGCGCTTACATTTTCTTATCAATAACTAACTTTTGAGAAGGGGAAGACCTCAGAATTTTCATTTGAATCACCCTCAGGTGCATGTTAAAACTTAATAGGCTAAGGACGCGCATTTATAACCAACAACAGAGCCGCAAATCCATGGTTATATACACAGTGTAACTTAAAAAGTACTTAAACATTTATAAAAAAAAAAAACAATACTTATCGTCACCTTAATTCAAAAATGCTCTAACCAACAACTTTAAAATTTTACAGGAGAAAACAAAAACAAATAAGCTTTTCATTGAACGCATGCAGATATCGTACACCTATATCTAAAGGGAGCTAATTCAAAAATCTTAAATTTTGAGCTATGCACACTACCGCGCTCTCCTATTCAATACCCTCCGATCTGTATACTCGATTAACTAATAGCTACACTACTCACAGAGAAAAGAGCTGTTAAAAATTTAAAATGACATTGGGGTGTATGGGAAAGAGCCGGGCTTTTTCAATTTTTTTTTGAACAATTTGATTTTTTGATTTTAACGCTGTTTATTGTTTACAATTTTTATTGAGGGTTGATTACTATATCATACCTGAAGAAATGTGTTGGTAAGAGCCTTTCTCAATTAGGGTAACGTTCCCTGCAAAAATGGCAAAGTACTCTAATCAATACTCTGTAGAGTATTCCAATTACTCCAATAGTAGTCCACTTTCATACAAAATAGGTGGCCTAGGATTGGACCACCTGTATACAATTAGCACTCCATAGAGTACTCCAATGTAAAACGACAGTTGGAGTAGGTGTTCCTCTCTCGCTACGCTTTCTACACCAATTGGAATAATCTAGTTGAACACACTTGTGTGGGTGTGCCATGAGGTACGGGATGGAGTACTCCTAGTTGGATTAGGCCCAATCCTAGGACATCGCCATGTTCATAATCGGAGCACCTTTTTATATGGAATTGGATTTTTCTTGTAGTATGAGTACTACAACGTTTTTACAGGGGCTGTAATAACCAATGCCAATTTCACTGGCAATATCATTAGAACAATATTTATATAAGAAACCATTTTAAGCATTGAATAATTTAAATGTTATTTTTAAATCCTTTCCGTTTTGTTTATAAATTAAGTTTCTATTAAAAAAATTGAGCAGTTACTGTAAAAGAGATTTCCTATAAAAAATCTTTAATACACACACTTATTTACACCTCTATCACGATTACTAATTGTGGGACCAAGTGACTAGCGATTTGACTGTAATATTTTGTAAAAATCACTCGTCTTACACTTGGTTCGACAATCGTGATAGGAGCGATATTTTTTTATATACTTAAATATGTTAAAATTGCATAATATAGCTACCCACAAGTATTAACACACACCCTATCATACTAAGTTATTACATTATTTACATCTTACTTTAGCTAATCTAATATATATGTACTGAAATTGATTTCATAAATTATACGTAGCTTACATTAGACTGGACAAAAAAAAGCGAAAATGTACACACATCACTTTTTTGTGGGGAATTTTATTTCCTACATAACTACATATTAGAGCATCTAAAAAAATGTATACTTTGAGAGTATACAAGTTTTGATTAAAACCAAAACTATTTTTTCCAAATTCTTTTTAGTTTTTCCAAATATATTCGCTCTTTAAGTAGATAAATATCAATTAATACATTAATTTTTAAAGGTAAAATTTAACTAAATTGAATACAAATTTTTCCTTCTAAATGTTTTTAAAACGAAAAAAAAACTATAAAATGACTTCTCCTCTGCCTATAAGCAGGAGGAGATTTTCTGAAAATTTCGGATTGTGAGTTCTTAATAGGTACAAAGGAGTACTTGTGAGAATGCGATCTTGCAAATATCGCGACCCGTGCGCCACATATCGTAATTTTTTTTTTTGTATATAGCGCTGAGCCTTTGCTCCACGGGTAGTCACTAACTAAATGATGACATAGCACTTAGTACCATCCAGTGGTTGGATTTTAAAATGTATAAAAAGCAGGGTTCAGAATGCTTCAGCAGAAAAAGCAACGAAAATTTGCTGTTGCCTAGCTGTAAAATTTGTCTTTTTTGAAAAGCAGCAGGTTTGCTTTCCATTTTGCTAAAAAAAAAAAAAATGAGCAGCCACAGTAGCAGCATAAAAATCATAGTATATCTTATAAACAATGATAAAAATGCTCAGAGGCAAACGATCGATTGTTAACAACAACAACAACATCGATTGCTTTTGCTATGGTTCTGAAGTTTTCTAAAAGTAGGCTGCGAACATTTGTCTAAAAGCAATCAATCGATTGCTTAAAAGCTTTTTCGTGCTGCTGCTGCGGCTGCTGATTTTTTTCAAGCAAAATCAAACTTATGGGCTTTGAAAAATTTTCAGCATTTTTGAACCCTGAAAAAGAATAAATATAAGACTTAACTAAATATTTTTTTACGTTGCGGATTATCTCACTCTCATAATTTGTGAACAAAACAACAGTATTTTCTTTTTCGTCACTCTAAAAAATAAAAATTATTTCACCAAAAAAAATGTATTTTTGGCCAAGTCTAATATGCACATAACATAAATATTAGCGTAAATATTTATAAAGTACTTACCGCTATTACAATAAAACTATTTTAATGAAAAATTAACGAAAATAGCTAAGTTATTTATTTAAAAAGCGAACCTTGCTACATAACCACAGCTTTGCTGTTTCCCGCTGTATCTCCTAAACTAGAAGAGCTAGATTAATAACACCAACAACCTATTAACTTGCTCTCTCTTCCAACACCCATTTCCCTTTGGTCCAACCCTGTAGAAACAGCTAGTTTACTAGGACTCCCGTTAGAAGACTTTGCTGGGCAGGGCCACACGTTGGGCAGGGTGTAAGAGTATGTATTATGGGGTGTAAAAGTAGGTCGCCTCCCAGTTGGTGCACCCTGGGTAACGCTAAATGACCTACATAGCCTACACGGCTAGTTTCTTGTATTGCCGGTTCTACGAGAACGGTACCAGTACTTGTGCTGTACCCATCGTGCCGAAACGACCCGGGCCGTTTTCTTATATCGACCCGGCCAAGAGCAATACACTCGGGGTGACCCTGTCTGACATTTAGGCAGGGCTACACCTCGCTACAACAACAACAACAACAGTATGTCGCCTCCCCGTTGGTGCACCCTGGGTAACGCTAAATGACCTACATAGCCTACACGGCTAGTTTCTTGTATTGCCGGTTCTACGAGAACGGTACCAGTACTTGTGCTGTACCCATCGTGCCGAAACGACCCGGGCCGTTTTCTTATATCGACCCGGCCAAGAGCAATACACTCGGGGGTGACCCTGCCTGGCATCTAGGCAGGGCTACACTCCGTTACAACAATAAAAACAAAAGCTAGATTAATAAGCTTTAGCTTTAATTTCATCTCATCATAATTAGACAAAACCAAATCAAATTTATTGATTCATTTATTCATTCATTCGAACCCCATTAGAGAATGAAATTAGAATTGGAACTATGCTTTTCTTGATTTGAGAATTATGTCCCATTTGGTTGAGAACGCTGTTTTTCGAGTCGTCGCCTAACGTAAGAGATTGAAGAATTGGGTTTGTTGGGAAGAGGCCAATAAAATCCACTTCGACCATGGCTACGGGGTAAACGAAATCTTTCCCAAGACATTCGGGCTTGTACCACAAGGTGCTTTTATTGGACTCTCAACATCAGTACAACCCTTTCTGGTCCGCCCCGTAACTTTTTATAAGTGGATCTTCCGACTAGACAGGGATAAGTACTGCTACAACAATATCGGATTTCTACAAGTCGGTAGGAAACAGATGGCCGTACAGTTCCATACCGAAGGCGGCTTTTGTGGGGTGGTCAACAGACAGTGGATCCTATTATCCTTATCCGTCGGGCTGGCCTGATCCTAAACTAAGAAATCGGGGCCGGGGAACCCCGAATCCCGTGCCGCCCGAGCTATTTTTCTCCTCGAAACCACGGGATCCCGGGGTTTAAACAAAAAAAAAATCCCCCGAAACTGCTGAAACGCATCAAAAAATTTTGGGACAGTTCTAAAAAGACGCGTTTTGACTACGTTATACGAAAGCGTGATTTAAAATGTTTGTTTCAGTAAAAGAAATTAGCAATAAGTCAAGTTTTACCGGGTCCAAAGTCTCCCGACCTTTTTGAACAGTGCTTAGGATAGTCCCGAAAAATCCCGGGATTAGCAAAGAGCTTCAAGATTTGATGCTTTACCTAAAATGACCCGATTTAAGTCACACTCATTTCGTTACTTTAGGCGTATGTATTAATTGTTACAAGTTTTTCAGTTTTATTTTGTCGATAGTTTCCTTAGAGCTATGTAATCACATGAAATTAAACTACTGGCATAGCACTTAATAACACTCATTTTGTATTGAACGTTCCAGTGAAAAATTGTACTCCTCAGATTCATCTATTGACATTTGCCGTGTTAATAAAGCTAAAATGCTGTCGACCTGCAATTGTGTTACTTCGAAATCATTTTTAGAGCTAAGTTGTGGCGCTAACTCAAATGGTATTCCATGAACATATGGCACTGGTGTTGCGGTATCATTCGTACTCGGTTTTGGTGGATAAATAGGTGATTGTCCCGGATATCCGCCACCACCAAACATAGGAGGCATTGGTGGATACATCCTCATACCTGGCGACGCGAACTTACTAGGATCATTGTCTGTTGGTTTTCGTTCTATAAAAATAAAATCATCTGCCCCACCTCCTTCATTTTCATTCGTTCTTGTAGGATCAGCTGGACCCTGTATAGCTTCTTCTTGCGGTGAATCTGGGCTTTGTTTCTTCTTTGAGAAAAATGAGAGCATCTTTCTATGATTTAAAAATTTTTTGCACTAAATTTATGTTACAAATTGTTTTGCTTTTTAATTGCGTGTTGTTCTAATACTTGCCACGTTCTTTTATCTAGCCAAGATTACAAGATGTTGTGCATAAAAGCGCTGTTTTTTGTTCATGTGCGTACAAACAAATTTGTTTTGGCCGATTTCGGGAAACTTTGGGAAGATAAAAAATCAACCTTCGTTTTGTTGACTCAGCGAAAAGTGTGTTCTTTTGGCTACCCCAAGAAAGCTGCTGCAAATGAATTTAATCGCCAGTTAAACTCCGATAACCATAACGACACCATAATGGGTCAGTTACATAAAACTTTATTTTGGCTTTACCTCAAACTTTGACTTTGACAGAAAAGTTCAGTATACGTATTTAAACCAAGCATGGCAAATTGGAGACCTCAAAGTTGAAGCGAGGTTGAAATTTGGCAAACTCTCAAAATTTGCTTGCTTTGACAATCAGATGTTGATGACTTTGCTTCAATTAAGGAATAAAATGTTGGAGAAAATAATAATTAATTAATTTTTTCTCTATTAAATTATTAAATTAACTGAAACACTACGAATGCAAAGAAAAAAATAACGAAAACGAAGGTATAAAAGAGAAGCGTAAAGGCGTTCATTGTAGCATACCTCTGAAGTTGGACGCAAAGTTTTGAGGTAGCAAATGTCAGGCGAGGTTAACAAAGCTTTATGTATTCGACCCTTAATGCTTACGAAGATGTTTCCTTATGTCTCTCGGGGGCGGATCTGTGTCCAAAACATGACGGTTTGGATGTGCTGGCTTGTGGCAGTTCAGAAGGAATTGCCTGTTCAGCATTTCCGTGTGCTCTTTTACATTGAGCAGTTTTGCCTCCTGATGGAGGTGAGACTCGGAAGACATTAGAAGACATCCCGTAGCAGCCCAAATCTCTATTTGACAGCGCTTTACACGCTTCACTATTTGTCTTGTTTGTTTCATCCTGTATTTATCACAGCTTTTGAAGCATAGGCGGCCAAAATCGCCTAGGCGGTTAAAGGCTATTTTAAGTAGGTATTTGGCCATAGAAGCTTTCAAAGGAATGCAAGGTAGGCCTAGATAAGCAAGGCAAACGTACATTGGGTCATTACCTTTGAGACCCCCATACAGTTCTGTGTGAACGTGAGCGTGAATGAGTGGTGACTTTCTATTGCGTACGCAAAGGCGAAGAAATTCAAACCAATAACTTTGTGCATTCATGCATTCATTCTCAAAAAAATGTAAAAAAAATCAAAGTTTGTCGTGGTAATTGTGAAATTTCACCACTCACTTGCGAAGGGTTTGTGTCACTTTGCGTTCGCACACAATTCACTGTGAGATGGTAAAATAAGCATTTCAAAGCATATTTAAAACTTTCACTTGTGGTGGAATTCTGTAAGGTCCCAACAAACATTTTTAGCTAATCTCAATTTGAAATGCATTTGAGAACCAATCATCTTCTCAAATCTCAAACGTTCGTTTTCAATTTGAGGCGAAATAACCGTTGATAGCGTTCTCAACCTAAAAGGCTCATTTTTAATATGTGATTTTCCCTGATTTTCGAATTGAGAACGGCAGAATTTTCAAACGTTTGTCAAACTGAGCGGATCGAAATGGTTTCCACATGCTCTCATTGAAATATTTATTCAGAGATGCCAATCATGCAAAACCAATACCCTTTTTAATTAAGAGCGATTTTCCATTTATGCAGTTAAATTTTACATAATACTTTTTTAATTAATATATTTCAACAAATAATCCTGTTATATAAACAACATTTGAGAAAAAGTTGAGAATAGATGCTTTCTCAAACGTTTGAGTTTTTGGTGCTCGATGTTTGTTGGGGTGTATCTAGTCATACATCGACATCTGTAGGGTGTCAAATGCGTTACTTAAAATTTATGCAATTTTTTATTCACCACACCTTAAAATGAGCGAGAGAGAGACTATGGTAGTTTTCTTGTGACTTTCTCTTATAGAATACCGGAATCATCTCAAGTCACAAAAATTGTATCTAATGCAAAATCTCAAAGTGACGTGATATGAGATAAAATTACAAAATACTGGTATTAATTTTAAATGCACTAATCATGGTACCAACAAGAGATAGAAGCAGAAGTGAAAATACAACTGTGAAAATAGGAGTAGAGGGTAATGCAACCCTGCTGTATACAACACGCAACACTGAAACTTCAGCATCGAAATTGAATTGTCAAACAATTTTAACAGCAGCTAAAGATCCTTTTTAATAAATTGGTTATTGCTATTAATTAATAATAATATTTTTAGTAATTGTATACTAAAAGCATTAGCAAATATGTCCAAGTTTGAATTCGATCCAAATTTACCAGTAATGGACGTAAGTATAATTGTATTAAATGAAAAGAAAGTTGGCGTGCAAGTTGTTTCAAAGTACCAACTAGAACATGGAAGCCAAATAAATAAAATGTCCTGCGTACAGAAATACAAAAAAATTGGAATTATTAAATTGCTGAATAAGAAAAATATAACAAATTATTTTTGTAACAGCAAATAAAAAATTTGATAAAACCACCACCATCGGAGGAAGAAAAAATTGCGCTAAGACCAGTGAATACCAAACATCCATACTATAAACGACCAGGTCGAGGCCATAATCATGATCTTTGCGATGCTTGTGAGGAAGGTGGAGATTTATTGTGCTGCGATCGCTGTCCATCAAGTTTTCACTTGCAGTGCCAGTAAGTACACGTGTGCTATAGCATATAATACTTTTTTTTCGTATATATTTAAATTACTAATTCGTGAACATTTTGCACAATTTAGCGATCCACCACTTACCGAAGAAGATATACCAAGCGGTCAATGGTTATGTCATAACTGTCGCATGACCCTTAAACCTACACCAACATCGAAATCTAGTTCTGTTGAACGTGGCGTATCTGGTGTTGCTATTGCAGCAGCACGCACAGATAGCTCACGCCCATGTACACCTTCGGTTACAGTTGAAACCGAATCAGCGCCATTCAAGTTTCGCAATTTGAGAAAACGTAGTAGTAGCCGCGCATCGGTGTGCAGTGAATTGGGAAGTACTGAGAAATATTTGTCAAAATTACCAGTTGGCATACAAAGAGCACTCGATCCAAATAAGAAGCCCACACCACTCGATGAGCTAATAAAAGCAGCTAGCATATTAAATCCGAAGCAATTTGAGCTACCGCGTGAATTGGAAATACATTCGCAATTCCCGGGCAACGATAAAGGTAGTTGCGAGTATTCACGTATGTACACACGTTATACCAATTTTATGTTGTCCTTCATTCTAGTCGAACCGATACGCAAGAATGGCAATGGTAATAAAAAACCTAGTAGTGTGCGACGTAATTCCAAACCTTATGAATTAGATTCACAAGGCCTAGTGCCGTTGCCAGCAAAAACTTGTTTTTACTGTCATAAATCTTGTAAGAAAGCACCGCTGGTCGCGTGTGACTACTGTCCCTTATATTTTCATCAAGATTGTCTCAGTCCTCCAATGACAGCATTGCCAACTGGACTTTGGATGTGCCCGAACCATGTGGAAAACTTTATTGTAAGTAAACATTGTTTCTATTACTGTTAAAACCTTTTTAATTTACAACAGGGATAATATACATATGTATAAGCGGACCAGTTAAAAAAAGGTCTCAAATACCATAACAATAAATCCATTTTTCACTTGATGCAGTATTATAATGAAATCGGGTTCATCAGACAACCATACGCAAGGTGCCATGGCATTTTAGTAGTCTCTATTGAAGACACCTTGTACGAATTCGTACAAATCAAAATATTTTCTTGTCATTTATTTGTCGGTGGCAATTTTGAAATAACTAGGGGGAAGCATATTTCCTACAGTAGATGTGGATAGGCGAAAAAAAAAACTATGGAAATGTTAATGTTCTATTTTTCCAAAAAGGGTTTTTAGATACGATTTCTTTAATTGACAGAATGCGATGAAGAGGTGCAAATAATGCGACCTACATATATGTAAATTCCTTTTGGTATAATGCATTGGCTGAACGATGGTCAAAATTTCAAACACCGGCTCAATAACGAATGCAAAATCTAGCGAATGCGAATTGGCGCTCTCTCTCTCAATTAAATGTCAAAAAGCTGCTGAATTCGCTGCTAATTTTTTCAAAGAACACTATTTTAGGAATAATTATTCATAATTAGTTTTGTTGCTTTCCTGCTAATTATGAATAATTATTCCTAAAAAAGTGTTCTTTGAAAAAATTAGCAGCGAATTCAGCAGCTTTTTGACAATTCGCTGCAAGTTATTGCTGGAGATTTTTCGTCCAGCAGAAACCAGCACACAGGAACAGCTGATCGGTGACATAGGAAAACAACAACAAAAAATGTAAATTCAAATTGTTAGCCAATCAGAAACGTAACCGCTGTTTTGTCTGCAAGTTTCTACTGATTCCTCTTCGACGAAATATTAGCAGAAATGAGATTTTGGCAGCTTTTTACAAGACTCTCTTCTGCTGACAGTTCTTTGTTGGAGATTTCAAGAAACAAAGCTATTAGCAGGAAAGAAACAAAGCTATTGTCATCCCGACAAAGCAACCTAATAAAAACATTTCAAAAGTCATCTAAAATGACTCCGAAACCTTTATTGGTGTTTTTCTAATAATTTTTGACTCATTTTAGTTTTTATAGCACTTTTTAGGCATACATATTTCTTTTTTTATTTGATGGTCTCCGAAGGACTCTTTTTGAAGCATATTGTTGATGCATTCCTGAACCTATTTGTGTGCTCATTTATTTTCTCTATGATGATATTTGAAACCTTTTTGGCCCCTTGTGGAGTCTTCGTGATGCTTTCTCAACATTTTTGGAGTATTTTTTACCCTTTTTACACAAATTTTCTCCTTAGAATATTTTTGAAACTTTTTACCAATACTTTTCTGAAGCTTTCTTTGAGACTGTGTTGGAATTTTTAGGCACATTTTATAATTGGCCTTAAAGTGTCTGGTGGTAACTTGTATTTTTTTTTAATATTTTAGGACAATAATCTTGCAAATAGCATTTCAGCTACAGAACGCGTACGCTTGTGGGATAAGTTTTCACAACCACTAGATCATGAATCAGTAAAAATGGAATTTTTCAGACGTGTACATATGCGCAATCCACCATTTCGTGTCAAAGTGCCAGTAAAATTAACTGAAACAATTGAGATACCTCCAATGGTTAGGTATCATTATGAAAATCCGCCACCTCTATTACCCTCCCTACGTGAAACCTTACGCTATGACATAGTTAAAAGACGCAAATGTCTTCCTAGTTCGCCAGATATAATATCTAAAGAGAGTGTTGCTGAATCAGTTTTCAAAGATTTAGAAGCACTCCAAAGCGCCAAAGCCAAGTTTCGTGAAATTCAAAAGGAACTCGGCCAGTTAGATGATTTAAGTAGCAGTGAAGAAGAAGAGAACGCTGCTGATGCTAAGGAAAACACAGAGCATAGTAGCAAAGCTCAGGCAGCAGATGACAAAGTTGAAAGTAGCAAAAACAAAACAGTGGAGCAAATTCAAAAAACTAAGAAGGGCAAAAGTAACAAGAAACGTAGCAAACGTGCAGACACTTCAAAAGCCAACGTAACAGATGCAGTTATAAAAAGCGAAGACGATGTAAAAATTGATAATGATCCTGATGCTGATAAATCAACAAATGAAATCAATCAAGTGAAGGAAACGAATCAGCAACAACTGGAAGTAGACAAAATTAAAAGTGAAGATGAGGGAGGGGAAAATGAAGATGATGACGACATCAAGCATAAAGCTGAAATAGACGCAGAGCTACGTTATTTAGATGTGGACTTGATTAAGAAATTAGCATTTCAACGCTTACAACAACTTGTACAAGAACATCCAGAAATTGTAGTACAGTATCAAAATCGTACTGCTGCAAAACGTATACGTGAACTAACACAACAACCGAAGTTACAAACAGCGATTGGCGGTGACATTGCCGATCAAACGCAGCACCAAATGATGCCATCTCAAATACTCTCACCAGAGGACGTGCGACGTCTATCGATTATGTTTACAGGTGAAACGTCATCCATTTTGGCACAACATCAAACTGTCAACGATAATGATTTACCGCAACTTCATCCAGCACTCGCCACTGCAGCTGCAATTGTTGCTGCCGATGAGGAAGAACAAAAGTATAGGCCACGCATGCGTAGCGATGCTGAAAAGACATACGAAATAGCAACGCGCCTTGAGCTAAAATTGATGCGTTGCAAAGTGCGTGCACGCGCCGTACTAACACCACTCTTTGACATACTTGAAGATAATCGTTGGTTTAGTAATGTTGAATTGCATTCATCGTTTTTTATGCGTTATCGTAATTTGCATATTGGCACTGGGCAAACCGCTATTGATGTAAATCTTTCTTTAATTGGTAATTGTTGTCGCATTTCACCTAAGCACGCCACCATATTTTATGACGATTTCACAAAAACCTATGAGCTCATCAATTACTCTGAGTACGGCACCGAAGTTAATGGACAATTGTATTCATGCGATTTTACTGATCATGGTCCGACACCAGCTAAAAAACTCAAAAGCGAAGATATCGCATTGCAGAAGCGGGTACAAGAGATTTTAGACAAACGACGTGGTATACAACGGCAACATTACATAGTAGATAGAAATTCAAGGTAAAATTGGATGTTAAAAGTGTTTTATACCCAGCTCTACTAGTACACAGGATATTATAGTTTTGTCCACATAACGGGGGTTTGTACCGGTACAAATTAATAGGGATAGACTAGGATGCCTACGACTGTAAAACTTACAGGGGGTGATCTGTAAAAGAGTTTTTCACTGCAAATTAAACATACATGCAAAAATAGTAACTCCAGCGCCATCTAGTGGGAAAAAATATATATCCTGTGTCGAGGAGTTGGCAAAAATCCATTTAGTAGTTTTCGAGCCAATTCGTCACACAAAAACCCTCTATAATTATATATATATCGACAATGTGTATTAGACATCGAGCTCCAGGAATCCGTCGTGTCATGTCCGTCCGTCCATGTACGCGATAAATTGAGTAAAAATTTAATGAAATTTGACATGCAAGCTGCTTTCCGGCCAGGATTTTTTGCTATTTAATACCATAGCAGCTACAATGATACAATTTATGATTGAACAAATTTTCGCTAGAATAATGAAACTTGGTACGAAGCAATTCATTATATTATCAAAATCGCTTTTCGACCACGATCACTTGTTTAGAATAGGTTACTGAAAAGGAGGCAGAGAGACTGAACCTCCTATGGGTTAGGTGTTTAGAATATGCCCGAGATAGGCATACCGATCGTATGAGGCGACTAATATGCACACGGTTGATCTACGGATCTTCTGCTTCCTTTCGGATGGAGGGATGACATGGCCTAGGAGGTTCCACGGGTCATACCAAATCGCTACCACGACAGTCGGTGGAGTACCGGAGCTTGCCGCACTCACATTCGGACAAGGACTCAATTTCGACACTACTCCCCAAGACTTTCGAGACTGTTGGTATGGAAATACAGCTGGGTATAAAATGTTCGGTCCAACCGAACTCAAACTAATTTTTTTACTTGTTATTTATATGACTAATTTTCATATTAATTTTTAGAATGGCACCACCAATGAAACCTGCATGTAAATGCACTTTTGTGTCTGAGCCGCCAATGCTTATTGGCGCTTGGGAAGGTACAGCTATACTTACACATGGCGCACTGATACGTTTCGGTTGCTTATCGTTTGTATTTTCAATCCCTGAAATCGGTACCTGCAATGGGCAGGGCTAAATGTATGTAAATATGTACATTATTATGTTTGGCGCTACAATTGATCTTTGAGCATTTGGAATGATCAACGATGTTTTGGGAGCTAGTTTATGAGGACATAATTACTTGTCGACATGAATGAATGAGTGAAGGTGTTATGACGCATTTTTGGAGTTTTAAGTGATTTATGCTAAAATGAAGATGTCATAAAGGTATATAAAGATTTCTTGGTAGTAAAGCTTTCGGCAGAATCAGTCCGCCAATACGTCAGCTGCGTCACGTACGTCAATTTTAGAGCAATTTCTACTTTGACGTATCCGTCTTATCTGGCGTTACGCATACAAACACCCGCAGTCTACTTTGCTGTCAGTTATTTCGACGTACTGACGGATTGATTCTGCTGAACGCTTAAGAAAACGCATATTTCTTGCAGTTTACCGCTATTTGCCGCTAGAAATAGTAAGGCCAACTACCAAAATTACCGTTTACCGCTACTGCACACTAGAGTCGCTATAAAATAAGCAATTCCCAGTGACATCTAGTTTTAAATAGCAAGTAATACAACACGAAGCACTAGATGGCGCGATTGTTAATCTTCATTTTTGTGTGTATCAGGGTAAAATTTGGATCTGATTAAAGAAGATTTATTGGAGGTAATCTCCGTGTGTGTATCCATAGCATTACTCTTTGTTGGAACGTATACATAATGGTGGCTCAAATGAAAATATCTATTGTTTTTCAAGTCTTATAACCTTAAAAGTTAAGTTAATTACAAACAGGAAAAAAAGTCTCACAAAGAGAGATTATTATTTTAATTTTCACATACATTTGCTATATTGAAAATAATTTTTTTTTAATGTGTTCATCAACATCATTTTTAACACGATTTTTTAATGCATATGCGTAAAAATCGAAGAGCACATATTTTGCCACCAAATCTCGTCCGTCTTGCGGTGAAAATATAGCCTTTGTCGAGATGACTTATGCAAAGAATAACTGTCAAAATTTCGATAAAAGAAAACTCGTTCAGCACTTTTGAGCCTTTTTGCCAGACAAAAACTCTACATACCAGCAGTTTCTCTCGACTTCGCCTGCGAAACTTAATTAAGCGAACCATGAATACGGGTAGTGGGTTTCTTTATTCCGTCAGGATTTTTAAATATATATTAAACATACATACATGTGTGTCAAAAAATAGACCTATAGGAGGGCACAATAGACCTATAGGTCGCAGTGCAGTACCTCAATTAATAATTCTATTCTATGTATCAAAAAGGAACAAAATAGGATCACATAGGGAGGAAAACATAGCCGAGAGGACTTTTCCAACTATGCAACGGTTGTATGTAAGTTAGGTTCAAAATTGTTAACTCAATTTCCACGAAACTTCAGTTTTGCTATAAATTACCTTCACTCACTCATTTCTTTCGTTATTACTGTAATAAATTACAAATAAGCTATTATATAATATTCAAACAAATTTTCTCAGCTGACCAATTCAAAATTACACACAATATTTTGCACAAACTCTTCGCAATGTTTAATGCAAGCTTAATGATTTTTTTTTTATTAAATATTTATTTCCTAAACATGAACTGTTATTTTAAATAAAACAATACTCTAGTAGGTACATACTGCATAGACATACCTATACGCATGTGTATATGAATGTCTACCATAAATATGTAAGTGTGTAGTAATTTACTTGTGAAAGGTTTTCATATTACGTATGTAGATGCAGATATAAGCGTTTACAAAGTTATTAATGTAAAATTCAAATTCAAATGAGTTTTAGATGTTAAATAAAGATAAACTTAGTGAAATACATCTTTTATTTATTAAGTTAAAATATTTTGTTAATGGTAAATTTTAATTGCCCAGTTCGCAGGCAGCTTGTC
>CAXKVI010000005.1:14821260-15002504 GCA_964058755.1 Campiglossa producta | reverse complement strand
CCATGGATCTTCTTTGAAGAGGCCAAGTACTTGTTGTTGTGGTTGTACGTTTACCTCCTGCAACCCAATTGCATATATATCGGGTAAAGTGTCTTGTTGTTGTTTTGATGGATTTTGTTCATCAACGCCATGTAGCCCCAAGAGTGTACGTAATGAAATATTGTCCGGAAAACGACTGCCTACATTCCAAGTGACCACATAAACCGAAAATGTTTCCACACATAATTGTTGTGGCTGTCGTTGTTGTTGCAAAAATGTTTCTGTCTTTTGGCCAATGCTATCCGTATTGCAGCTTGAATCCATAGTTATATCAATACTGCAATAAAATATAAATACTGCATTTAATAAAGCTATAATTTAACTACAAATACCACAACATACCTACTTTATTTTTTAACAGCTGTGAATATTTATGCGACTATTCCCGTCCTTCGTCAACACCAAAAATACAACACCTAAAAATTGCGTCAACACTTTAAAAGCACTTTCTCGCTATTGCACTATTAGCTATGTATGTACATGTGTATAAAAAAAAATGTGAGTAATATTTATATTTTGCTAAGCGCAAAATAGCAGACGAAGGTTGGTCAAAGCAAAGAAGAATGTTTTTCTTATTCAAATGTCAAAATTAATGCATCAACAAAAGGTGTGTTCGGTAGGTCGTCGATAGCGTTGCTACGAGTAAATACCCGATAACTTTTTTCAAGTATCGAGTGTTTAGGTGAATCATTCTGTCATCCAAGTACTTCGCCGGTTGTGTTGTTGTTGTTAACTGCAAAAATACTCCCCGAAGGTTTTGGGGAGTGAATCCGAAATTGACAGTCCTTGGCCGGATATGAACTCGCTGCGGTACTGCCCGACTGTCGTGGTAGCGATTTGGTATGACCAGTGGAACTGACTCGCTGGTTGTCGAGTACGTTAGCGTATTACCTAGGCCATCGACCCCGAGGAATCCCGAATCCTGCGTTTTCCGTTTAGAGATGGGTGCGTGCATGATTTTTGCAACACGACAAGGTCATCAATCTAATTTTCAAAAGTTGTCACTAACACGCACGGAGTCCGAAAGTTTTTCCATCAGTGAAAACACTTGAAGTCCGATTACAATATTGGGGTGTGACAAATGGTATTTATGTGAACCCCTTTCTGAGTTGAAATATCTCTTGCCATCGGGTATAATAACAATCGTCTTCCAATTTAATACAAAAAAGGTGGTCCACTAAACATGGCGAACATTGCTTTGTACCCCAAATGGAGAGTATGGGTACTTCAACGATTTTTACAGGGAATCCCGAGACCCCCGGGATGGTAATTTCTGAGTTCCAAAATCCCGGGATTGCCAAAAAGCTTCGGAAACCGATGCCCTACCCCAATCAAGATTGCCTTCGAGCTATTTTAGACATCGAATTTTCGTCCGATACTATCGATATCTTAGCAAAGTCGATGTGTCGTTTCCATTCCTATCTCCATCAACTATGCAAGACTTTGATTAAAAATTGGCAATGTTGATTTAAAATTGCATTTTTATTTTTATTCAAAGTTGTAGCGATTTAAAATTAAGGTTGCGCAATTTTAATTTACCATTAAGCCATCAGTATTGCGTGCTTAATTTTAGATTGCCATACTTGAACTAGCTGTGCTTTGGATAACAGGATATTTTGTGAAATTTTCATTCGGTATCATACAAACAGACATATAAAAATGGAAGAAATGCACTTCATTGATGACATCGGGTTTACAAGTGACCTAGTAAAAACAGAATACGAGGCGACTGAGCCAACAAGGACAATATCTCTCGATGCGCTCAAACTGCAGCAACTGCTTCAAGAATTCGACATGCAGGATGTTGCAAAGTATTTAAAAGGTAAGTTCGCAAATTACGTTTCATTACACATTAATTTATGTATATTTGCAACGTGATTTGATTACATAGCGGCACAGATAACATATAGAAGCCTCAAATATTTACGCGCCGATGACCTAAAGGAAGCGATTCCTCCTTGTGGATTACGGGCAGAATTTCGTGAAAAACTATTTGCATGGAGGAAAATGGAGGTACATATCTATATGTATATATAAAATTCAAATTATGTATGTATTAGTGTCCGACCGAATATTCCGCCAAGTTTTGGTATTCGGTTAGTATATTTTATTCGGCTACGGCTGAAAAGGCCGAATAATAGATGTATTTAATAACAAAAAAAGTGACTGAATTTTACGAGTTTTTGATTTTTTATAAGCGACAGAAAATCGCAAATTTCAGTTTCGGTCGGACACTAGGATGTATGTATGTACGGACACCCTTGGCTCCTAAACAAATACTAAGCCGATTGTAACCAAATTTTACACACTCACTGGATATCTTACAGGGATGGTCACAGGAAAAAAAGATATTTTGATATTCTTAGGGGGCGTGGCACCTCCCATACAAATGGAATTTTTCATAGTCCGTATCTCTTGAAGTATTTAGGTTAGACCACTGAAATTTGGTGAGGGGTTATTTGAGATCGATCCCTACAACTTAAAAAAAAACTGTGGATAACGAGAAAGGGGGCGTGGCACCTCCCATATGAATGAAATATTTCATAGTCCATACATCTGGAACTATTTAGGTCAGACCACTGAAATTTGGTGAGGGGTTATATGAGAGCGATCCCTACCATCTCCAAAAAAAACTGGGATACCAAAAAAGGGGGCGTGGCACCTCCCATACGAATGAAATATTTCATAATCCATATCTCTGGAAGTATTTAGATTAGACCACTGATATTTGGTGAGGGGTTATATGAGAATGGGTCTGAGTAAAAACTTTAAAATGCTTATTATTAATAGAAATGTGGGGTGAAACCCACGGGTATTAGCTAGTATATATATTAATAAAGTGGATGTAATATATATACATTGTACAACTTTTGAAGTATATTTTTTCTACACAGTATGGAATTGACGAGGAAACTATGTCATCGCCCAGTAAAGTGACCGAATGGCTTCATAAAAATGCCCCTTTTATAAGTAAGCCTAGCCAACCATCACCTCATCCTATTGCGCAAAAACGCGTCAAGGTGAACGAATCGAAACAATCATCATCTATTGCTCAAAAACACCTCAAGGTAAACAAGGCATTTTTATATATTTTATATATATATTTTATATATTCCTCTTATATATGTATACTATGTATATTAGGGTGATTCAAAAAAAATGTCGACTTGGTCTTACCCCCTAAAGAGTTAGGTATTGATGAGGAAATAAGCCTTGCAAAAAATTAGCGTTCTAACTTAACCCTTAGGGGTGTCTATTTTTTTCGCCTTTCCCATACATTTTGTATGGGGAAAAATGGCATTTCAGGGGGTAAGACCGAAAAAAAAACCAAACTATTTATTTGAATCACCCTAATGTATATATTAAGGCATCGAAAACGGGGAGTTCCGAATCCAGGATCTCCCGGGCTCCATCACGAAAATTTTCAGAATTCGGTAAACAATTTCGATAAATTTCGTGATTTGTATCGAGGTTCATGTCTCGACGGAATAGCTGAACATTTATTCAAATCCTGGGCTTTCGGAATTACGGAAAATGTCGAAACTCCGGCATTTGAATAAATAAAATCCGACGAAACTGCTGGACGCGGGTTGACTTCGATGTCAATAGTCTGAAAGCGGAAGATAAAGTTTTTTTTTTTCGAAAAAAACTTATTGCAAAAGTCAAAGTTGAGGCATATTCATCGTCGAAATAAAGTAAGCACTAAAGTTAGCGTCAGCTTTTTGACTCCATTTCCAACCGCCTATCTGTCAGAAAAGTTGACGCTAACCTGAGTACCTACTTTATTTCGACTATGCCCCATTAATTGTACTGGGTCCGATATCAAAATTGGGAACCCTTCTGAGTTGAAATATCTGTTGAGAGAAATAAAATATCGAGTTTCGCTTTCGGATAACGCATACCGAGGTCGAAACGCACCTTTTAATGCCTCTCCCGCACTTTTTGGACGATATCTGAGCTAATCCTGGAATTGTCATTTTAAAATCTCGAAATCCCAAGAGCGTTGCACATCTCATACAACCTTGCTTTTATGGTAGGGATCTGAAAGTTGGTATGTAGAGATATACATACGATATCAATACCATACTCACGCCAAAATGTGAGTGTTATTGAAAGAGGAGGCGTGGCACGTCTCATACATACCTAATTATAAAGGCTGAATATCTCGAAATAGGTTTATGAAAGAGACCTGGAAATTGGTATAGAGCTATATTAATTCAATACCATGCTCATGGGAAACAACTAAGAAAGTCTAAGTTTGTTGGGCCAGCTAGTTAATATATCAACAAGTAATTATGTATATACCTTATTAAAATTTGCAGAAAAACTTGGAGGACTTACTGCAAGAAACATCAAAAGGCAGATCTCTTTTAGCGGTCTATAAAAACAATCAGGAATTTGAAAATTTAAACCGCGATGAATTAATCAACATTATTGTTGAAGATGTAATTTTTAACGATATAGCGTTAAGTTTGTCCGACGTTGAAAAATTGGTTCAAGAAATAATAACGCTATTCCCAAACGAAGCTGATTTCAGGGTAATTACAAGCTTTTAATTAAAAAGTATTAAGCCGTTATTATAATCGTTTCTTTCTTTCGAAGGAGTACTATTACATTCCCCGAATCGGCAAAAAAAATCCTAGCGGGAAGCTTTATGGAAAGTATTCTAACTGTCGTTCAAAGAAACGTAAAATCTACGGTAGTATTATTGATATATTGCCCACTCCAGCTGCATCAAGTCCAAAAAAAATTGTGCAAGAGTTCGATTCACCCGTTTTTACAGCTCTAAGAACATCGCTAAACCAAATCAGTTCGGATTGGAATGAAGTGTGCGACAATTGGCAAAAAACCTATCAGTTGCGTCAGGCCGACTTAGCTATGATGGATCATATTGAGTTTTTAAATTCTTGGCCCAAATACACAGACGTCCGCGCTCCAGAATTGGTAATAAACCGTACACAACTATTTATTGAGCGGCTAAGATTTTAAAAACTAAACATTTTCTTTTAGATAAAGATTGACTTTAATATGATGTATCCAGGCAAGGATTGTCTTATGTATACCAAATGGGATCTATTCAAAAATAATATTAAAAAGTACTACGAATCCAATATAAACAATGAGCGTTGCAAGGAGCTATTTTCAATCGCCAAGACAAGTGAAAATAAAGGTAGGTTACATAAATACATGTACATATCCGGTGCAATAAGGTAAAGAAACTAAAGGAAAAAATCCAATAGGGGGCGCGTGGGTCGCTCTATTGCATTTATAGTCCGTTTTGTAAAAATTAAGAACATGTATTACGAACATTAAAAGAAACTAGAGTTCGCCCAGTGGTTGAAATTCAAACACAAAACCTTATTTTATTTTCCTACCTTTTTTGATATTTCTTAAATTTTCCTTTCTTTTCCATATTTTGTACATTTTTGGTTTCTATACATTCCCATTCATTTTTCCTCCCTCTTTACACTATTCAGTAATATAGTTTCAATGTTGCTAATTATATATTCTTCTTAGTTCGTCTTCATACGTATTTCTTTCCTTTCCTTTCCTTTGCTATCATTTGCTTTTATTTCCTTTCTTTTCCTCTCCTTTCATCTCAATTTATATCTTTTGCTTTTCTTTCCTTCCATTCTCTTTTCTTTCCTTTTTTATTCTTCCATCTCTGTTCTTTTCCTTTTCTCTTCTTTCATTTCATTTTATTTCCCTTCTTTCCTTATTTCTTTCTTTTCTGTTCTTTTCTTTTATTTTCCTTTCTTTTCGGTTCTTTTATTTTCTTACCTGACCTTTCTTTCCATTTCCATTACATTCCTTTTTCCTTTTATTTTTTTCTTTCCTTTCGTTTCCTTTGCTTTAGTTTCCTTTCTATCATCAAATATACATATCAAATATATCTTAGAATTGTGGTTATTGCAAAACAGGGAGAAAACTTTTAAGCATTGCGCATTTATATATAATAGATATGAAAATACATAAATATGTCCTCAACCAAAAATCGTGGTAGGTGGCGCTGAAATCGAAGCAAAAAAACTTGAAATCTTATTTATATACCGGTTCGGCTGACATTTAGAGTTAATATACCCCTAATTAATTTTCAAAATGTTAAAAAATATTGAAGCAAGTAGGAGGCGCGTGGGTCGATGTCATTAAAAAAATCGTATTTCTGTTTAAGCTGCCGATATATGGGAATTGCAGCCAGTTTTTCGAGTTTTTTTAACATTTTGATTTTTTGAGTTTATCGCTATTTAGACCTAGGTGTGCGACATATTACTATATGTTTCGCTAGGTGGCGCTAATGTCGTTATATTGAGGAAAAATGTATGTAAATAGCTCCCGAGGCAATCGGGTAGTACCGCAAGGGAGTACCGGGGCGTACAGGGTCCATATCCGGCCAAGGACTGTCAATTTCGACATCACTCCCCAAAAACCTTCGGGGAGTATTTTTGTCTTAACAACAACAACAACATAAATCTATGTATGTAGGCAGAGGAAAAATTATTTTTTAGTTTTTAATCCATTTTAAAAACATTTTATGTTAAAAATATGTTTTTATAGTTCTTAGTAATTAATATACTGTCTTGTCTTACATATTTTTACTTGTTGAAGAGACTATCAATTTGATTACTATACTAAAAACGCGTTTGTTTTTGATTGATCCTTAAAAATTTGTAAAAACGGAATTATTGATTTTCTTCTTAAAACAAACTTGTATAAGTACTAAAAAGTATAAAATTAAAATAAAAGAAAATACACAACTTTAAATAGCGTGTATTCTTTTAGTATATTTTAAAAACAAAAAAATATATTTTTTTCCTCTATTTCTAATTTTCGTCTCATCTTAAGTTTATTTTTTTACTTTGCTGACACACATTTACACCTACTACAAATATAATAAAAATCATTTGTATCCTTAATTTATCTCTCTAGATTCTCAAGATTACATTCTAACGTCGCTGTTAAACGCTGTTCTTCCGCCAACTACACGATTTAAAGATGAAACCGGCAAATGTTGCAAAAAAGCTACAATAGCCGATGCTCAAGAGAGTTTCGTTTTGCGTGTCGTCTCCATTGCGGACTGCGAGCGGTCAATTAACGAACTGATGCTTAAGTTTTTTTCCAGCGGATTAACCATTCGACCGTTTCTTGTTGTCGAAGGTGCATCAGATGCAGATATAAGTAGTTTTAACGTTTACTTTAACAAGCACATATACAAATTTGACAGTTTTCTTGACAGTTTAGATATATGCTTTAAAATATTTCAAACGTTTTCTATAAAGTATCCTATGGCCTGCGAAACCACTTGGATTTTCGTTCAACAATTTTTCTTTGATATTAAAACCGAACTCGATTCCAAATCTGCTAGATTAACCTCACTATTGAACTTTATGAAAACTAATAAAAATTTTATGTATTAAAAAATGTGAATTTTTTTCCTAAGTTTCTGTTTATTTAGATTAAAAAATTTTTTAAAGCAACACACACCTTAATTCACAAAGGCCCTAACTGACATAAAAAAAAAAATTACAGGAGAAGCAAAAAACAAAAACATTTTTACATTGAACGCATTCAAAAATAGCTTTGCAAGTTTGGAATATTTCCGTTATTACTGCTAGTATCTTCTTAAAATTTGTAGTGAGTGCGTATTTTAATATATCATACTTAAATATGTGAAAAATTCATTTTCGAAAAAATGTGTCAATTAGGGCCTTTGTGATTTAAGGTAACGACAACATTGATACATATATCAAAATTTATGAAATAACAATTTTAGTTTATGAAATACATTAATTTAGAAGAAAAAATACGTTATTGTGTATACATATATATTTGCGGTATTCATTTAAGATTCTTTGGAGTGCTAGAACCCATGTAATGATATAAATCTTGTAGCGTGGAATGAACCAATTTAGCCTTAATAGTATCACGTTTCAGACGCTTGCAAGCCTCGTATCTATGGCATCCACCGAAGCTGTAATAATAATCACCACCTTCACTGCCCTTAATCCATAAAATATCTATTGGCGGCACATCGTCCTCAGATTTTTCATTCTACTGTCAGTAAAGGAAGAACAATTATTATAAATATAATATTAAATGGGTTTTCGTATACATATGTATATATCAAGTAATGAAAAAATAACGTTCCGGTTAGCTATTCATGGTACCATTTGGTAAAAGAAAATATATTTCCATAAAAGGAAATAAGACATAAACAAAATTCAATACCAATTCACGTAGAACAATTTTCATGTTGAATCAACACTTTTTTAACACTTTTTCAGGTTAATATTTTTCAACACTATCGCACATGTTGTTTCAACATGAAGCTAATTTTTTACTGTTCCTACATGTTATATCAACATGAATGAACAGTGTGAATTTAACATGATCACAAAGGTTTGAATCAACATGATTTCCTGTTGATACAACATTATTTTTCTCGTTAAATTAACACTATTACATGTTAGCTTAACACGATCTTTCATACTAAATTAACACGATCTGCAATGTTAAATTAACACTATACTATGTTGAAATAACACTTTACGTCCTGTTAAATTAACATGATCTTCATGTTATTTAACAGGTTTTTACTGTTAAATTAACACGATCTATCAAGATTTTACTGTTAAATTAACGCGATATATTGCTAACAATAAAACATCTCGTTTTTTGTTTTTAAATAAATTTTATTTCGAAACCCTTAACATATTTAGTAATAAGTAATAATTAACTTAGATACAATAATATAATACATATTTGTATAATTCATTAACATGATCTATCATGTTGATTTAACAGGTTTTATTGTAAAATTAACACGATCTATCATGCTGATTTAACAGGATTTTATAGTTAAATTAACACGATCCATCATGTGAATTTAACAGGATTTTTATTGTTAAATTAACGCGATATATCATGTCAATTTAACACCTCATATATATAAACAAAATATAATATTTGTATAGTTTAACAATTTTTTTATAAATAAACATACATACATATGTATATGTAAATCCAATCATTGTGTTTGGGAAAAAGACACAAGCTTTCAGCATCTTAGACACAATCTGAAAATTAAACAAAAATGTGTGTCATTAAAAACTCTCTAAATTACACCAGCAATTGCAAAATTGCTAATACACGTCCAAAAAAGTTCGGGATAGACGCGTTTTCACCGCGATATCAATAATCCGAAAGCGCCTCCATGGTATTTATGTGCAGAACAGATAAGGGCCCCTCGGTCCAACGCCTGACATTTTTGGACGTGTTTCAGCAGGAAAATTTACCAAATTTGAAAACAACACTATAAGTTGCACAAATTACTTACCCAAAAATCTTTGCGAAATTTTTTCATCGATCTCCATTTACCGCAAATAATTTCGCGCAGAACTTCCAGTCGCTTACATTAAATATTTAAGACAAATAAAATATTTTAAATTGACACAATTTTTCACCACGTATACGTATATAAATGCGCGAATTAAATACGGAGAAATTACTTGTGTTCTTTTGAGAACAATATTCTGTTCACAAGCTTTGATGGGTAACAGATGGTGGTCGAAAACAACACTTCTGCATGTTAAATCAAACCGAATTTCTGGTAAGGGATACACACGAATGTAATTCTAATGCAGAAATATTTCATGTTATTTTAACAATACGCTTCATGTTAAAATGCTTGTGTTGATTTTCTGAAATTGTTTTTGCTTTACGTACAAGAGTCGTTCATGTTAATTCAACATGATTCATGTTAACTAAAAATGTATGAAATTTTTCTGTGTGCAGCTAGGTGGTGCTGAGATCGTGAAAATTCAAACACGTATTCATGGACCAATTTAACCGATATTTAGAGTGTGTATTGCTTAATTCATTTTCAAAAGTAGTAAAAAATTTTGCCCTAGGTGGCGCGTGAGTCGCTCTATTTATGAAAGGCTACTGTCTGTTTTCGATATCGTTGCTTTCGTTTTTCAACTAACGAGGCCAGGTAGGATCTTGAAATTCTCACAATCGTTAGGTTTTCTACACAATATGCAAAAAATCCGATAGGTGGCACACGGGTTGTAATATTTGAAAAATTGCATTTCCGTAGTTTTGCATTCAATATTGAACTATTTTCCCCGTTGAGCTGAGATCTGAAAATTTTCACCATAGTTCAGGTTTCGAAAAAAAATCCGCTTTGTAGGCAAAAATCGCATTTATGGTCGGATTTGGCTGGTATTTGTAAATATATACTACTGTCAGTTAAAAAAAAATGTTGCAAAAAAATTTACTCGCTAGGTGGCTCTGTGCCCTCTTCCCCCTATCTCCAATAATAAACTAAAATGACCATCCATGGAAGGTGCCCACTTTGTTTTCCAAATTTAATCGACCAATCCGTTTAAGACGCAGCTTGACCCAACGCTTTTGGACCGTTGTTGAAAAAAGAATGTTGAGATAGAGCGCTGCTGAATCAAATTCTTTAATAGAGCATTATTGAAAATAATTATGAGATAGGACGTTTTTGAAAAATATTTTGAAATAGGGAATTCTTCCACTCAGCATCGAAATATAGGATATGCATAAAAAACTCCACATCAAAATATTGTTTTTTCGGTCAGCCTAATGTACATTATAGTACGCGTGAATCATGAATGAGATAGTACAAATGTGACGTCATTAACTCTTAATTAATCAATTTCAATAACGTACCTTTATAGTTTCCATAAGTGATTGTACTTTTTGTTCATCTAAAACTGATGGAATTGGTCTATGTATCACACTCATTGGTACCTGATGTACTTCCGATATAGCAGCTGAGTGAACACTTGTTGGTTGGTTGCCTGTATTGGACGTCATTTTCCGTTCGTATGATCCTAGAAGCAAATATTACAAACCAAAATGTAATAAAATTACAAATAGGTATTTAGAATATGTGAAATCGTGAAAGCAATTATTTACATACTTACGCCTGTTTGTTGTGAAATGTCTGATTAGCGAACTATTACGTCTACTCACATATAAAGTTGTGCGTCTAATGAATGACATTTTCTTCGCTATTGGATTATGATTAAAGTAAAATATTGTTATTTATTATTTTTACGATATGTTGTATATCCCAGTAACATATGATCGTATGTGTGTCTGTGTGTTAACATAAAGGTGAATTACTAATTTTTTACCACATTGCACTTAAGTAATTGCTGGCGGCACTGAGCCATGCAGTTTTGGGATAACAAACAAATATTTGGATTTGTTGTGTGGTAGTACCAAGAAAGTTACATTGACTAACTAATTAAATTCTTAATATTTCTAACACGTAAGACATCGAATGCCGAATTTTTTTGACAGTTCCGGGATGTCGGGATTTTAAAATGACAATCCTAGGGTCCCGGGGTTTTTCGGGATTATCTCCGATACCGTCCAAAAATGTCGGGAGACCTTTTCCGCAGTTTTTTATTTTTTCAAATCCAGTAATTTCGGGATTTTCCGAGATCCCCAGGCTCGATGCTTTGTGCCCTTTTACAGCAGCCAATTATTGAATTCAACTCTGCCGCGAAATAGGCGAAGGGGGTGAGAAGAAAGACAAATTGACAAGTGTAGATACGAATAGAACCCAGACAAGAGAACGCCAGCAGAGTTGAATTCGATAATTGCCTGATGTAAAAGGCCACTGGGAGTGTGATGGGGTGTGGTTGTATAGTTAGCCAAACAGCTGCAACTGTGCGACTTTGCTCAATCCCGATTCTTGCGTCCTCGTTCGTGCACTCTGGGCAACGTGATCTACTTATGCTCGCGGCATAAAGAGAGGGAGCTCGGTGGGGCAACTCTGACATATTCGGCTTAAGGGCTCACCGAGGTGTTTTTTAGCAGCGTATGTTCACCATGTGGTGCGGCTGCAAGCGCGTGTCTGTCTTGTAGCAAGCGGCTCGCTATATACAAGTGTTAGTCTTTTCAAAAAACCCCGGAGACGGGTTGTCCAATCTAGTCCAATGAAAAAATCGAAAAAGTCCCGGATGAAAACCCCTTTAATGTTGACGACCCGGCAAAACGAAGTAAGGACAATGAGAAGGATATTAGGGCATGTACCTGGAATGTCCGGACCCTTTCCAGGGAAGGTACCGCTGCCCGACTGGTTGATGTCCTCGCTAACGCAAAGGCCGACATCACCGCCCTGCAGGAAATGCGATGGACGGGACAAGGAAAGACGACCATCGGACCTTGTGACGTATACTACAGTGGCCAGACACGCAGTGATTTGCGTGGTGGGAAAGAGACTTCGCCGCCAAGTACTAGCGTTCACCCCTGTGGACGAGCGTCTCGCTGCGATCCGCATCAAGGCGAGGTTTTTCAACATAACATTTATCTGCGCCTATGTGCAGACTGAGGAGAAGGACGACGCAGAGAAGGACTCCTTCTACGATAAACTGGAACAGACCTATGATCGCTGCCCCCAACATGATATCAAAATCGTGCTAGGCGACTTGAATACCAAGGTGGGCAAGGAAGGAGTCTTTGGTCCAACATTTGGGAAATTTAGTCTCCACAATATAACATCCCCCAACGGCACTTGGTTGATTGACTTCGCCGCTGCTCGCAGTCGGTCATCAGTAGTGCTAGGTTCCAGCATAAACAAATCCACCAAGCCACCTGGCTGTCCCCTGATCAAAGAACAAGAAACAAGAAAGATCATGTCATGATCGACGGCAGTCACAGCTCCACCGTTCTGGACGTTTATCTTGTTGCAGCCAAGATACGCACACGCCTCTGTGCAGAGAAGAAAGTACGCACAGTAACGGAAGGAAAGTTTGTCGTCGAGAAGCTGCGCACGACACAGACAGCTGGTAATTTGTCCACTCGACTCTCACACCTGCTATCGGAGAGCAATCCTCGACCTAACGATGTAACCAAGCAATGGAAGCATATCTCTCACTCATTACGTACCGCCGCTATAGGGTTTCAGTGAGCCCGCAAGAGCAACTTGTACGATGAGGAATGCAACACTGCCTCGGACGAAAAGGCAGCTGCCTACAGGGAGACGTTGCGAACGTGCACAACCCGCAGTGTATGGCAACGATATCGTAAGACGAAGAAGGAAGAGAGACGCATTTTCAGAAAAAAGAAACGTGAGTCCGAAAGGCGTGAGCGTGGGGAGCTTGAGATGCTGGCTGACAGGAATGATGCCCGAAAATTCCATGAAAAGTTCCGGCGGATGACGGAAGGGCAAGTTCCTGTAAGGACCATAATGGCGACCTCGCTGCTAAACTGCGAGGGAGACGTTGAACCCGATACCCCAATGACGATGGAAAATTCGTCCCACCACCTGACTATGATGAAGTGAGGATAGCTATATCCAGTTACTAATATAGCATAAACCGTTTCAGAATAACGTTCCAGTCATGATCCAATTAATAAGATCAAGCATTTAAAAAAAAACTGTGACGTCACGGTTTTATAAACATGTCTGCTTGGCTTTAAAGGTCTGAGAAAGGAAACAAAAACAAACGAAAAATATAAATATTCGAATTGTTTGTAAACAAATGTTTGTGAAAATCTTTTTATAAAGCGTTAATGTAACGTTGTGTTTTAAAAACCGCGTTTTAGTGGATAGTATATCAATATTAAGGCACTATATGTGTATCTCCTAGAAGATTCGGACCTCTTCCAATGTGTTTTCGGCTGCTTTCTACTCATGTCGCATTTGCCAGCGACGTCACCATACAATGTTACACGCAAGCCTTATGGGCAATCAATTCGCCGCAACCGCTTCAACCGCCGTCGACAAACCCATCAACGTTTCATCACATTATGCTGACGCCGATCGAATCACATTGTTAGCAAAAGAAGTCTTGTTACAAGACAGCACTGGTCGATGGCAGCCTGCTCGTGCATTACTAGACAACGGTTCCCAAGCGTCGTTCATAACTGAAGCTTGTGTCCAGCGTCTGCGTCTCAATAGAACTGCATCATCTACAAACGTGACAGGTATTGGCATATCACCGCGCTCGTTGCAAACAAACTTTCAAGTGAGTACTTTAATTTTGTCAAAATTCACTAACAATCTACCTAATTGCGAGGTACCGTTTCCATATTGGCCACACATACAAGACATATCACTAGCTGATCCCAATTTCGCGAAACCCGGTCCAGTCGACATTCTCATAGGCATGGACGAAATGGACAAAGTTCTCCTAAATGGACTTAGAAAGGGCGCATTCGGTACGCCTATGGCTCAAAATACCGCATTTGGTTGGGTTTTGTTTGGCACCGCATCTGCTTTACAGACTCATCCCTTTTCCGTCTCAGATTACCTTTGTGACACGCAACTAAGTCAATTAGTCAGTCAGTTTTGGGAGCTCGAAGAGCTCACTCCACGAAAGCACTACACGCCAGAACAAATCATTAGCGAAAAACTATACGACGAAAGCACACAAAGAGCCGCAGACGGTTGCTATATCGTGCGCCTGCCAGTAAAAAAGAGCGTTATGCTGGGTGAATCCAAAGACGCTGCAGTTCGTGCCCTATGCCGTATGGAGAAGCGGTTTGCGACTAACGACCAACTCAAAAACGCGTATATCAGCTTTATGAAGGAGCTCATCGATCTCGGCCATATGGAGCTTGCAGGCCCCGCGGAAACATTTTGCTATTATATGCCACACCATGCAGTGGTGAAGGATACGAGCTCTATCACCAAGCTAAGGGTGGTATTCAATGCATCCATGAAGACATCATCTGGGAAATCGCTAAACGACGCTCTGATGGTGGGTCCACAGCTACAACAAGACCTGTTTTCAATACTAGTGCGTTTTAGACGCAGAGCTACAACGTATAGTTTGGCGCGAAGATCCAACAGCGCCAATTCGTGATTATCGTTTTCTAAGAGTTACTTATGGAGTAGCTCCCGCATCTCACCTGGCAGTCAAGTCTCTACACCGCGCAGCGCTTGATGCAGGCGACACATACAAAGTTGCAGCAACGGCAATTATCACCGATTTCTATATGGACGACTTATTGACAGGAGCGGATACGTTTCAAGACCTCGCTAATCTTCAAAGGGCCGTTTCATTCGTGCTCTCTCAGAGCGGTTTCGAGCTTCGCAAGTGGGCGGCAAATTCTGTATCTTTACAACAATGAGTTCGCACGCTGGGGTGCATCTGGCACACTAACAACGATATGCTCTCTATCACAGTAAATTTAGACGACTTGCCTAGCAAACTTACAAAACGCGCCTTTCTATCCGGCAAGAGCAAAATATTCGACCCACTCGGATTAGTCGCTCCATGCACAATACGGTCAAAAATTTGGCTCCAGTCCATTTGGCGGTCGAATGTGGACTGGGGCGACTTAGTTCCCACTGAGATAGCCGCAAACTGGTCGACACATCGCTTCGAGCTGACAAGGCTATCGTCGCTGAATTTGGATCGCTGGTTGGGAACCAGTCCTACCGCAGCTACCGAGTTCCACGTATTTACAGATGCTTCGGAAGTTGCATATGCGGCAGCACTTTATTGTCGCACTCAAGAGCCAGATGGTAAAATAAAGGTTTTACTGGTAGCAGCGAAAACCCGAGTAGCACCACTCAAAACCACATCATTACCAAGGCTGGAACTTTGCGCTGCTCATTTGGGCGCAAAATTAGTTCGCCAAGTCCAGTCAAGTCTCGACGGCAAAGTAAAAAACTTGAACGCATGGACTGATTCTATGGTTGCACTGGCTTGGTTACAGGGAGCACCAAGTCGCTGGTCTACGTTTGTGGCGAACCGCGTTTCTGACGTGCAAGAGGTATTGGCGTCGCAAACTTGGAGGCACGTATCGTCAGAACACAATCCGGCCGACTGTGCATCGAGAGGCATTTCGGCTTCGCAACTTCTATCGCATCCGCTTTGGTGGAATGGACCTGTCCGGTTTCGGGAAACCAATAGCTACTGGGTTCATCCACCCTCTGCACATACTACCGATTTAGAGGTAAAGTCAACCAAACAGGCATCGCACTTAACACAAACCGATGATGAATGGGATTTACTAACCCGTTTCCAATCATACAACATGCTGAAACGAGTAACCGCATACTTAATCCGCTTTATTAACAACGCTCGCATCAAGGCTACTCAATCCGGTACTCTAAGCCGCGCAACAGGCTATTTGACTTGCGCCGAGCTTCGCATAGCTGAATCAGCATTGGTAAGATACTCGCAATCTAATGTTTTCCAACTAGAAATTTCCCATTGCATATTGAAAAAGCCCGTGCCGGTGCGAAGTAGCCTCGTACGCCTCCATCCGTTCCTAGACACCGAAGGTATTCTACGTGCAGGGGGTCGCCTACGAAACTCAATCTGCTCGTTTTATGTCAAGCGCCCTATAATACTACAAAAAAATTCATCCCTCGCAAAGATTATCGCCACAGAAATACATTTAACCACATTGCATTCTGCATTTTGAAAAATTTCCATTTTTTCTTTAAAAATAAACAATTAATTGAATTGAAAAAAAGAAAGCAAAGCCACGGCAAACAAAAATCGGAAATGAAAAATGTAAACAAATGCTTATTCTTCCTCTTTTCTAAGCGTACGACGCCTGGTGACCAGCGTTGTCATACGCTGAGCAGCATTTATCTTTCATGCTGTGCCACTTTCGTGCAGCTGCCGATTCGTGTGCAGCTCTTCATGCAAACATACGTGTTCAGCAACAAAGCGTACAAAAATCGAATGTAGCGTCTAATACGCGTCTATGACGATTCGCTCCGTATGCGGACACGCATGCGCTGAGCAGCGTGTAGCTTTCATGCTTTGCCACTTTCGTGCAGCTGCCGATTCGTGTGCAGCTCTTCATGCAAATATATGTGTTCAGCAACAAAGCGTACAAAAATCGAATGTAGCGTCTAATATGCGTCTATGACGATTCGCTCCGTGTGCGGACACGCTTACATGCACTCGCAGCTTCCTACATAGCGCGGTAAACTTCGCTGGGCCAGAGGTGCCAAGTCCATTAAGGTGTATATTTGCTCATTTATCTGTATGAGCATAGGTGCAATGCATTTGGAATTAGCGGGTGACTTATCTTTGGTAAGCTTTATTGAGGCTCTCAAACGATTCACTAACCGTCGAGGGTATTGCCAACATATGTACTCCGACAACGGCACGAATTTTGTCGGTGCCGAAAGGGAGTTGCGTGCGGCCTACGAATTGTGTGTTCAAGATGAGAAACTTACCGCTTATTTCGCGGACTCTAATACTACGTGGCATTTCAATCCGCCAAGCACTCCTCACATGGGTGGCTTTTGGGAGGCTGGCGTGAAACGAATAAAACACCACCTTAAGCGAGCGTTGGTCTCAACCTAACTAACGTACGAAGAATTTTCGACTGTACTTACTGAAGTCGAAGCCTGTGTTAATTCACGCCATATATGCTCAATACCTAGCGATATTGGTGACTTCGAAGTTCTTACACCGGGCCATTTTGTCATCGGCGAGCCGCTAAAGGGGCTGCCTGGCCCGACAAACAAGCTTTCAAAGGCACTCTTTTTGAACGATGGCAAATCATCACATCAGTCGAACAACATTTTTGGAGGCGTTGGCGTGACGAATATCTTGGCAACTTGCAGCAGCGAACGAAATGTTTTAGACCAACGCAAAACCCAAGGGAGAACGACATCGTAATTATTCACGACAACCGCACCTCCTACTAAGTGGACCTGGGCCGTGTGATCGATACCCATCCTGGAAAGGATGATCATGTTCGAGTGGTTAGATTGAGATCGTCAGAAGGCGAACTTTTATGGCCTATTGCCAAATTGCCTACAAATTCGGATATATTTTCAAATTGAATCAATTTGAATTTAATCATGTAATTTATTTATTGTAATTTGAACAGTTGTTCAAGGGGGCCGGCATATTCGAGCCTAATTGGCACCCTTGCACCTGTGTACATGTCATGATGACATTTACCTAATTGGCAGAACTGCTTGGCAGCCTTCTTTTACTTTGTTTACTTCCGGTTTGTTCTTGTAATTAAATCTACTCGAGTGACTTACCCCCGAATGCTGTAAGCTGTCTCTAGTCACTAATAGAGACAATAGTCACTAATAGAGACAATTCGTGTTACAATTCCATGTTGTCCAATTACAAACCTCAAATGACAGATCTCAATTTTGTGACTTGAGATGATACAAAATTACAGAATTCCAGGGTTAATGTGTTTTCATTTAATCCGCTACAATCCGCTTATATTAAGGCTGGTTTTCATTAGGTCAAATGGTGTCAAATTTCATCGACTTTATCGAGATTTGGTTGCTTATTTCGATAAAGTCGATAGAATTTGTCAAAATTTGACCTAATGAAAACCAGGCTTTACCCTCCTTTCAACCGCAAATTGTTATTTACCGCCAACACAATGTACACTTTATCATGGTATAAATACTACAGGTAAAACCGTTAATGACACTAATGACATTTTTAAGCAATTCTCATACTCATTTATTTTTTGCCACGACGTGTCTGTTTGGTTTTTTCAATCAAATAAATTACAAATTAAAATAATTTCTTTTAATTTTTCTTCAATTTGCGATTAGAACTATTGCTAGAATTGTTAAAAATAAGGACTGTAAAAGCGGTCCACATGTAATAATAATCTACCATGTCATTTCCTGCCATTTTATAGTGTCCAAGCGTCCACCTAAACGTGCAGTGTAAATTGGAAAATATTTTTTGATTTTTTTTCAAATTTTTCTTATTTTAAATTTTTTCAATATTTTTTTTTCTATTTGACTTACATACTGACACATTTTATATTGCTTAAAAACGTCAAAACAAAATCAAAAGAGAGAACGGGTTTACCTATAGTACTTATACCATGCACTTTATTAACCCTTTGACACACTATGTACTAAAAACGAACAAAAAAGCAAATTTCATTCAAAAACGATCAAATATTTAATTTTATTTTAGAATGGCCATCTACGATTATTAAAAAAATTCCCTGCTATTATTTTATAATTTACAAAATTATGGTTTCTCCTTTTACGAAATGTGCACTATTAGTGATTTTAACCTTTCGTAAAAGAAACAATTCCCTTCTATTATTTCATAATTTACAAAATTACGAAATGTGCACTATTAGTGATTTTAACCTTTCGTAAAAGGAAAAATTCCCTTCTATTATTTTATAATTTACAAAATTATGGGTTCTCCTATTACGAAACTTTTCGCAAATACTGCTATCGATCCATATAAATATTTTTTTGATTTGCGAAATGTATGTATTCTGCACTTATGCCTTTCGTTTTTTAAGGTCGTATTGCTCCTAATTTCGATCTTCATTTTTGCAACAGAGTTTATCTCTCATAATTTTAGCTAATTTATTAGCAGTTGACCCCTAAAGGAAACTTATACCAAACGGATCACACGTGCACCGTTGTTTTTAAGGGTTAACATTCTTTATAAAATGCAGACGATCTACCAGCACCCGTCCTAATATTCAATATACTCGTTAAAACTACAAGTCATCTATCGAGTATATATCGGCAGAGGGTACCGATACTCAATGTTGTAGTATCGAAATTGGTGCACATCACTAAAAACAATTAGTGAATGGCGATACTGGCAGAAGAAAAATTATCGGAAAATAATTACAAAATAACATTTTGTGAAAACTAATATCAAATAATAAAAAAGATTGTGTTTCTACTCAATATGAGTATTTTACCGTATCAACCAACCAGCGATGAAGACATTTTTCGTCTATGCACGAAGGAGTGCGGCGTCATCACTGCGACAGAGGATCAACAATATTTTGCTTTAGGTTGCATGTTTTGTCCGGCCAAATTTCTCTATTTCGACGCATTTATTGGGCATTTGCAAACAGAGCATGGACCGCAAACAATGGGTCAGAAGGGACTATTTGGTGGAATGCTTGGGTAAGACAAATTTGAGAATGAGATTTTTACTGCATCTGCCAATGTAATTGGTCAAACATATATATATATATATATATACCTATATAAATCTGTATATATACATCGATATCTATATATTGCGGGCTATACATCCTAATACGTATATATCTATGTCGATGTATATATTGCAACAGATCTTAAAAAAATGCGAAACAAGTTTATACACCATTAAATCTTGTACATTTGGCAAGTAGAACAAAAATCATGTCTTATCCTTTGTTTATTTTCAGTCTTGGATATGATAGTTCCTATGGGGAAAACAACAATGGTCGTAGTGGTGGTGTGCAAGGTGGTGAAGACCTTACCGACACAGATCCTAACTTATTGGTTCCACAAACAGTTATGATTAAGGAGGAAATTGATGAGGTAATTACAAGAATAAACCAGAATGTGGCCTTATACTAAGAAGAGTACCAGACAATCCTTATTTGTATATCTCTAAAAGAATTCATGGCAGGGACCTGCAAATTGGTATAGAACTATATGATGTCAGTTCACACAATAGATCGTGAAAATGGTCGCGGTTTAATAAGGTATTATAAACAGAGGATTGTCGGAAAAGGGGCGTGGTACCACCCAAATAAACTTAATTTTTCCTAATGAATTCATGGTGGGGATCTGTTATAAGAAAAGGGGGCGTGGTATCTCTCTAAGGGAATTCATAGTGGGGATCTGAGAATTTGTATGGAAATGTACTATGTACATATGTCAATACCATACTTCCATACAAACAAAATGTAATAAAGACTGAGCTTGAAAAATAAATGTAGCGCACATTGTTGAAATTAATATTAAATTTATATACAGCTGGCTGTTAAATAGATATATGTATATATTGTTTTTCTAAGTAAATAATAATTGTATAGATTACCTAAAAAAGTGTATGGTATGGACCTTATAATTGGTACGAAGATACACGATATCAATAGCATACTAACACAAAACATGGGAGTTATAGGAAAAGTGGGCGTTTCAACTCACATACAGACTTAATTTTTACAGCTGAATATCTCAAAATGAATTTATGGCATATGGTGTGAATCGAAAATGGGGCCGTGGCATCTCCCATACAAACTTCATTTTTCAAGATGATAATATGAACATCCCAAAAAATGAACACCCCAAAATATGAACACTATTCCGCTTCCTTCAGTACTCTAAAATGTGAACTTCTGGTTCAAAAGTTCATATTTTAGTGCTTAATATGTTTTAATTTAATTTTTCTTATTTGTATTTTATGTTTTTTCTTTGTGTCATAGAAGAAAGCAATAAAATACGTTTCTTTTGTTGTTTTTAATGAGAAACGGGTGTCTTAAAACTAGCGAAATGAATTTTTTCCCCGTTTTATAGCCTTTCGTAAATATGAACAATCTTGCAAATATGAACTGGCCTTGTTTTAATTAGTTCATATTATCGCGAGTGCACTGTATCTCTAAAAGGGTTTATGGCAAGGCAAATTCAACAAGGTAGAATTGACAACTGAAATATTTTGTTTTTGTAGGAGTTTTTCCTTCAAAAAAATGTAAACAACCGTATTAACCCTTTGCCACCCAATCACAGTTTTTGTGTCCCATACACTTGTTTTACTGAAAAATTAGATAGCATTTGCTCAGGCCAAAAAATTATCATTACCGCGAAAAATGCCAGCCCAAACAGTAACAGAGTAACTTTGGCCACTTTGGAATCTAGTACCTCTTTCGGACGGTTGCGTTATAAAAATTGCGAGTATTGAATATTTGTCGATTTCCGCCGATGTCACCACAAGGTTGTCGCCAGTGTGTCACAGAAACTGGTGGACTGGTTTCTATTAGGGTTTTTTATACTGGGGTACCGTCTTATCAAGGAAAATATGTGTCCACGAAATGAAGTAATCGATTTATTAAAAACTTGTTTGGAACCGGTTCTGGATTTTGAAGAGTTTCGTTTTTTGTTTTTGTTAAAATAACGGTTACGATTTAGTTTTCGGTTTCGAGAAAATTAATCGGCTTCGCTGTTGCTATTGTAAGAGGGACGTGATGGACCAAACAGAGTTGTACGGTATTGAGTCTATGCTCTCACAGCTGCAGAACCACCTTATGGTACTATGTTGTTGTTGTTGTAACGATGTTGTTGTACTATACCCATTGCCGATTTCATCAACCCCGTCACCGTGGTCTAAACGGATTTTAGTCGCCTCTTGCGACAGGCATTCCACCACGGGCATATTCTAAATCCCTGACCCGCAGGGGTCATGAATTGATTTTAATCGCCTACAGTTTCGTTTTCGCTCTAGGATCTAGTTGAAAAAAGATTAGACCATTGATTTTAGCTAAACTGTGCTAGAGTCTAGCTAATCTGAACTCTAAACTCTATTTAAACGTGGAATTAACTGAGCCAAGCGGTATTGTATTTATATGAAACAATTTGCTATTTCTTCACTTTATTGAAAAAATTTAAAAATCTTAAACAAAACGGGTTAATATTTTTTTCATTTGACGGGAAAACTCCTACAGAAAAGACAGAACTGTCAAGTTCACTATTACTTTGTTTAATATACTTTGGTTTATGGTAAGAAGTTAACTTCAATAAAAATTGATAGATTTCGCCTTCTTGAATAGGAACCTGTACAACTTCAACCTAGTGATAACTCCATCGCGGGTTATTCGAATCAAAACGATTTAACTGATGCCGCAAATTCAATGTACGGCATGAAGCAACATCAAGCAGAAATTAAAATGGAAACAGAAAACGGCAACCTTGCAACGGATAACTATGGGAACTACGAGGATTATGCAAACAATGATGATGATGTTTATAACGAAGCCGAGGAAGATGATGAAAATAACTATGATGATTTAGTTGAGCAGTCTTTATTGGGAGCAACTACCGAAAATGTATAAAGCATTTTTTTTCCTAATTTAAAACCGATTAATAAAACTCTTTTACTTTATAGGATACTGGTTTGGCAATGCATATAAAGGATCGTAGAATGATACAATTTCTTATTGATTCTTATCGTCGTAATCAATTTCTGTGGGATCATCGTCATCCACAATTTCGTGATCGTATCAAACGCCAACAATTTGTGGATTGGATTGTTATGGAATTTAAAAGACGTTTTAATATATCTTTAGCAAGAGATGCTGTAACAAGAAAATGGGATAATTTGCGTACAGTTTATAAGAGAGAATGCAATCGTATGTCATTGGAAAATACTAACATCAGTACACTTTGGTATTTCAAAGAGCTACATTTTCTTAATCGTTTGTATGGCGGTAATCAAAAGATGAATGAAGCGGTTGTTACGGTATGTAAAATTTTGCCCGCTACTTTGTCTACGAAGTACTGCTATCACAACAAAAAAAAAGCCCTCTCAAAAAAGTAACTGGTTCGAAAAAGTAGATAACCGGTGCTGAAATGTGGAAGTAGGTGGCCACTTTTACAGTAATCGGAAAGCGTTCCCGAAGTGGTATAAATTCAAGTCGGATTTAAAAAAACCCCGGTTCCAAAAAATTATTAGTTCAACAAAGTAACGCGTTTTTAAAGCAGCAGGAGCCTTATCATATAATCCGATCCGAAAGGAACCCCGATTCGAAAGCTGTCAAATCACATAGTTTTTTTTTTTTAATTCGAAAGAAATTTCTTTCGGATCGGATTACATGATAACCCCCCATGATTATAAAACTAACCGCTGAGAAAAAACAGTTCCAAATAAGTAACCTCTTTCAAAGAGAGCTAAATTATTACCATTAAGTCGGGTACCGGGCTGCCTAGGGTTTTACCGATCAATGGCTGTTAATTCAGTATACCTTTGTTTAATCGAAAAAGTAACCGGTTCGAACAAATAATCGGTGCTGAAATGTTAAAGTGAGTGGTTACTTTAACAGTACAGCTTTTTATTAAGGTACCGGTAACCGGAAAACAATCCCGAAGTGGTTCCGTAAAAAGTTTCGACATTATTCCAAAAGTCGGATTTAAGCAAAACAAACCGGCTCTAAAAAATTAACGGGTTGAGTTGTTGTTGTTAACAGCACAAAATACTCCCCGCAGGTTTTGGGAAGTGATGCCGAAATTGACCGGTTTCGTGAAACAAACTGGTTCCAAAAAAAAAGGTGTTGAAAAGTAACGGATTTCAAAAAGTAGCCGCTTCCCAAGAAACTAAAACAATTGCCATGCAGCCGGGGATCGAAATACCTCGCCTTTTATCGATCAATGGTGGTTTATTCATACCCCTGATACCCCTGATTAACCGCATCCATAAGTAGACGTGCCCAGCTAGCGAGGGCGAAATACACTACGACAACAAAAAATAGTCCGCATCACGGAAGTTGGAAAATATAATCGCAGCTGAAATCTCAAAGTAGGTAAGGCTTATATTTGGGTACTGGAATCCGAAAAGCAGTCCCGAAGTGTTCCCGTAAAGAGTTTCGGAATGAATTTAAAATAGACGTGATTGCTCCGAAAAAAATCCGGTTTCAAAAAGTAACCTCAGAAAAAAATCCGGTTTCGAAAATTATCCGGTTTCAAAAAATAACGCTGAAAAAATCCGATTTTGAAAAGTAAGCGCGCAGAAAAATCCGGTTTCAAAAATTAACCGCTCAGTAAAATACCCGGTTTCAAAAAGTAGCCGCTTAAAAAAATCGATTTCAAAAAGTAACCGCTCGGAAAAAATCTGGCTTGTAAACTAACTGTTCAGAAAAATATCCGATTTCAAAACTAACTGCTTAGAAAATAATCCGGTTTCAAAAAGTAACCGCTCAGAAAAATCCGGTTTCAAAAATTAACAGCTCAGAAAAATATCCGCTTTCAAAAAGTAACCGCTTAGAAAAAAAATTCGATTTGAAAAGAGTGTCAGCATGATTCCGATAAGAGACAATATTTGTGCTTCAAAGGTTTGATCTAACCCTACAATATGTACTACCACCTTAGTATACGGGGCAAGTACTTAGGTTCCAAATCAACTCCTGTTTTTGACACTTGTTTAGGTTTTTTAGGTCAGTCGAAAGTCGTTAGCTATACATAATTCAAGATTTTTGTGACATACATACTAACATACCTTTACGAATATTTATTAATCATTTGAAACTTTTAGGAAGCAGTATATAAACGTCGTTTTTCTGCCCTATGGAATGATATCTCCACTACAAGACTTTTATCAATGGTTAAGCAGTATCCATGTTTTTACAGCAAGTATAATGTTGATTATCGTAGTAAAGAAAGGCGCGGTGAAGCATTACAACAAATGGCAATGGAATTGCATAAAATGATGGATGTAACAACCATACAAATATCAAAGCGTATATCACAATTGCGTTTTGATTATTCTAAACAAAAGCAAGAACGTCTATTTTGTGAACAAAACAATAAAGAATTCGTTCCCAGTTACACATATTATACACAAATGCTATTTATGGATGCTGATATAGCGCCATTCAAATGTGGCTTTTGTCCAGTAATTGTACAATCACCACGTGAACTTGAAGTACATCTGCTTACACATCAGCCTGAAGGTGTCACATACACATGCGATGTATGTAGTCTTACATTTTTAGATGTTGATCAACTAAATCAACATAAAACAACACATTTACCAGCTGCAAAGGAAGTAAAATATTGGTGTGATTTATGTACAGCCAGTTTTCGTACTAAAGAAGTTTACGATGAGCACATGCGTCGTCATAACGATGAACTTTTATTACCTTCTTTGGCTAATATGCCAACAACAACACCAAGGGTTAATGATATGAGAGGTGGTGGTAATCAATTACAAGATGAAGATCCGCTTATGAATATTGCTCAACATGATGATGATTGCGATGACGGTTACTCGTGTGACATATGTGGCAAATCATTTGAAAATATGGTTTATTTAAATTCACATCGCGCACAACAGCATAGAAAATCTGATGATCATCATCATCGTACATATCGTTGTGATTATGCAAATTGTAATCGTTTATTTAATTCACAACAATTGCTTATGGCACATACAAGAGAACACAATTACGACGAAGAGCATAAATGCGATGTTTGTGGTAAAATATTTAAATCCCTCAAGAATCTAATGAATCACAAACAAATACATGATGCTATTAAACGGTATGTCTGTAAAATTTGTGGTTCAGCGTTTGCGCAAGCGGCTGGTCTTTATTTGCATAAAAGGCGTCATAATCGTCCTAATTCCCGCATAGGTCAAACTTATTGATCCACTTATATAAATCTATAAATGGTATTAGTGTATGCATGTGTATTGAGTTGATTCAAAATTTTTTATTCTAGATCGTACCCCTTCAAAAGTTAGTATGTGATAAGAAAATAAACATTCACATAAAATTAGCCCTGTAACTTAGATGTCGCTTTTTTTTCTTCTTTGAACTTTCCAAAACTTTATACGCAAGGCGATTATCGTAACTAAAAAACACCCATGGGCTATTTAAAAATGGCAAAATTAGAAAAAAAAATGTAATATTCCAATAGCTGTAATAAGTTTACTATTTATGATATAGGCACTATGTATAATGTTTTGGAAAGTTCGAAGCTTTAATTTTGAGAATATGTAAAGGGTTTCGAAAAAAACCACTTGCGCTACCTTTCGGATTTCCATTTAGTTCATAAAGGCGATTTTTGATAATAGATCGAATTTTTCCTTTATTTTGCAATGTCAATGCGACCTGAACTATGGTGAAAATTTCAATACCGCAACTCCAACAGGAAGTTGGCTTTGTTGGCAATATTTTAAAAAATAACGACATCTAGGTTAAGACAGCGCTTACATTTTCTTATCAATAACTAACTTTTGTGAGGAGTAAGACCTCAGAATTTTCATTTCAATCACCCTTAGGTGCATGTTAAAACTTAATAGGCTAAGGACGCGCATTTATAACCAACAACAGAGCCGCAAATCCATGGTTATATACACAGTGTAACTTAAAAAGTACTTAAACATTTATAAAAAAAAAACAATACTTATCGTCACCCTAATTCACAAATGCTCTAACCAACAACTTTAAAATTTTACAGGAGAAAACAAAAACAAATAAGCTTTTCATTGAACGCATGCAGATATCGTACACCTATATCTAAAGGGAGCTAATTCAAAAATCTTAAATTTTGAGCTATGCACACTACCGCGCTCTCCTATTCAATACCCCCCGATCTGTATACTCGATTAACTAATAGCTACACTACTCACAGAGAAAAGGGCTGTTAAAAATTTAAAATGACATTGGGTGGGGTATATAGGAAAGAGCCGGGTTTTTTCAACTTTTTTTGAACAATTTGATTTTAACGCGGTTTATTTTTTACAATTTTTATTGAGGGTTGATTACTATATCATACCTGAAGAAATGTGTTGGTAAGAGCCTTTCTCAATTAGGGTAACGTTCCCTGCAAAAATGGCAAAGTACTCTAATCAATACTCTGTAGAGTATTCCAATTACTCCAATAGTAGTCCACTTTCATTCAAAATAGGTGGCCTAGGATTGGACCACCTGTATACAATTAGCACTCCATAGAGTACTCCAATGTAAAACGACAGTTGGAGTAGGTGTTCCTCTCTCGCTACGCTTTCTACACCGATGGGAATAATCTAGTTGAACACTCTTGTGTGGGTGTGCCATGGAGTACGGATGGAGTACTCCTAGTTGGATTAGGCCCAATCCTAGGACATCGCCATGTTAATAATCGGAGCGTCTTTTTATATGGAATTGGATTTTTCTTGTAGTATGAGTACTACAACGTTTTTACAGGGGCTGTAATAACCAATGCCAATTTCACTGGCAATATCATTAGAACAATATTTATATAAGAAACCATTTTAAGCAATGAATAATTTAAATGTTATTTTTAAATCCTTTCCGTCTTGTTTATAAATTAAGTTTCTATTAAAAAAAAATTTAGCAGTTATTGTAAAAGAGATTTCCTATAAAAAATCTTTAATACACACACTTATTTACACCTCTATCACGATTACTAATTGTGGGACCAAGTGACTAGCGATTTGACTGTAATATTTTGTAAAAATCACTCGTCTTACACTTGGTTCGACAATCGTGATAGGAGCGATATTTTTTTATATACTTAAATATGTTAAAATTGCATAATATAGCTACCCACAAGTATTAACACACACCCTATCATACTAAGTTATTACATTATTTACATCTTACTTTAGCTAATCTAATATATATGTACTGAAATTGATTTCATAAATTATACGTAGCTTACATTAGACTGGACAAAAAAAAAGCGAAAATGTACACACATCACTTTTTTGTGGGGAATTTTATTTCCTACATAACTACATATTAGAGCATCTAAAAAAAATGTATACTTTGAGAGTATACAAGTTTTGATTAAAACCAAAACTATTTTTTCCAAATTCTTTTTAGTTTTTCCAAATATATTTTAACTAAATTGAATACAAATTTTTTTCTTCTAAATGTTTTTAAAACGAAAAAAAAACTATAAAATGACTTCTCCTCTGCCTATAAGCAGGAGGAGATTTTCTGAAAATTTCGGATTGTGAGTTCTTAATAGGTACAAAGGAGTACTTGGAAGAATGCGATCTTGCAAATATCGCGACCCGTGCGCCACATATCGTAATTTTTTTTTGTATATAGCGCTGAGCCTTAGCTCCACGGGTAGTCACTAACTAAATGATGACATAGCACTTAGCACCATCCAGTGGTTGGATTTTAAAATGTATAAAAAGCAGGGTTCAAAATGCTTCAGCAGAAAAAGCAACGAAAATTTGCTGTTGCCTAGCTGTAAAATTTGTCTTTTTTGAAAAGCAGCAGGTTTGCTTTCCATTTTGCTAAAAAAAAAAAAATGAGCAGCCACAGTAGCAGCATAAAAATCATAGTATATCTTATAAACAATGATAAAAATGCTCAGAGGCAAACGATCGATTGTTAACAACAACAACAACATCGATTGCTTTTGCTATGGTTCTGAAGTTTTCTAAAAGTAGGCTGCGAACATTTGTCTAAAAGCAATCAATCGATTGCTTAAAAGCTTTTTCGTGCTGCTGCTGCGGCTGCTGATTTTTTTCAAGCAAAATCAAACTTATGGGCTTTGAAAAATTTTCAGCATTTTTGAACCCTGAAAAAGAATAAATATAAGACTAAACTAAATATTTTTTTACGTTGCGGATTATCTCACTCTCATAATTTGTGAACAAAACAACAGTATTTTCTTTTTCGTCACTCTAAAAAATAAAAATTATTTCACCAAAAAAAATGTATTTTTGGCCAAGTCTAATATGCACATAACATAAATATTAGCGTAAATATTTATAAAGTACTTACCGCTATTACAATAAAACTATTTTAATGAAAAATTAACGAAAATAGCCAAGTTATTTATTAAAAAAGCGAACCTTGCTACATAACCACAGCTTTGCTGTTTCCCGCTGTATCTCTTAAACTAGAAGAGCTAGATTAATTACACCAACAACCTATTAACTTGCTCTCTCTTCCAACACCCATTTCCCTTTGGTCCAACCCTGTAGAAACAGCTAGTTTACTAGGACTCCCGTTAGAAGACTTTGCTGGGCAGGGCCACACGTTGGGCAGGGTGTAAGAGTATGTCGCCTCCCCGTTGGTGCACCCTGGGTAACGCTAAATGACCTACATGGCCTACACGGTTAGTTTCTTGTATTGCCGGTTCTACGAGAACGATACCAGTACTTGTGCTGTACCTATCGTGCCAAAACGACACGGGCCGTTTTCTTATAACCACCCGGCCTGGCATTTATAAAACAAAAACAATAAAACAAAAGCTAGATTAATAAGCTTTACCTTTAATTTCATCTCATCACAATTAGACAAAACCAAATCAAATTTATTGATTCATTTATTCATTCATTCGAATCCCATTAGAGAATGAAATTAGAATTGGAACTATGCTTTTCTTGATTTGAGAATTATATCCCATTTTGTTTGAGAACGCTGTTTTTCGAGTCGTCGCCTAACGTAAGAGATTGAAGAATTGGGTTTGTTGGGAAGAGGCCACTAAAATCCACTTCGACCATGGCTACGGTAAACGAAATCTTTCCCAAGACATTCGGGCTTGTACCACAAGGTGCTTTTATTGGACTCTCAACATCAGTACAACCTTATCTGGTCCGCCCCGTAACTTTTTATAAGTGGATCTTCCGACTAGACAGGGATAAGTACTGCTACAACAATATCGGATTTTTCATGGGCTTCTACAAGTCGGAAGGAAACAGATGGCCGTACAGTTCCATACCGAAGGCGGCTTTTGTGGGGTGGTCAACAGACAGTGGATCCTTATTATCCTTATCCGTCGGGCTGGCCTGATCCTAAACTAAGAAATCGGGGCCGGGGAATCCCGAATTCAGTGCCGCCCGAGCTATTTTTTCTCCTCAAAACCACGGGATCCCGGGGTTTAAACAAAAAAAAAAAATCCCCCGAAACTGCTGAAACGCATCAAAAAATTTCGGGACAGTTCAATTATACGAAAGCGTGATTTAAAATGTTTGTTTCAGTAAAAGAAATTAGCAATAAGTCAATCGTTTTACCGGGTCCAAAGTCTCCCGACCTTTTTGAACAGTGCTTAGGACAGTCCCGAAAAATCCCGGGATTAGCAAAGAGCTTCAAGATTTGATGCTTTACCTAAAATGACTGGATTTAAGTCACACTCATTTCGTTACTTTAGGCGTATGTATTAATTGTTACAAGTTTTTCAGTTTTATTTTGTCGATAGTTTCCTTAGAGCTATGTAATCACATGAAATTATACTACTGGCATAGCACTTAATAACACTCATTTTGTATTGAACGTTCCAGTGAAAAATTGTACTCCTCAGATTCATCTATTGACATTTGCCGTGTTAATAAAGCTAAAATGCTGTCGACCTGCAATTGTGTTACTTCGAAATCATTTTTAGAGCTAAGTTGTGGCGCTAACTCAAATGGTATTCCATGAACATATGGCACTGGTGTTGCGGTATCATTCGTACTCGGTTTTGGTGGATAAATAGGTGATTGTCCCGGATATCCGCCACCACCAAACATAGGAGGCATTGGTGGATACATCCTCATACCTGGCGACGCGAACTTACTAGGATCATTGTCTGTTGGTTTTCGTTCTATAAAAATGAAATCATCTGCCCCACCTCCTTCATTTTCATTCGTTCTTGTAGGATCAGCTGGACCCTGTATAGCTTCTTCTTGCGGTGAATCTGGGCTTTGTTTCTTCTTTGAGAAAAATGAGAGCATCTTTCTATGATTTAATATTTTTTTGCACTAAATTAATGTTAAAAACAAATTGTTTTGCTTTTTAATTGCGTGTTGTCGTTCTAATACTTGCCACGTTCTTTTATCTAGCCAAGATTACAAGATGTTGTGCAAAAAAGCGCTGTTTTGTGTTCATGTGCGTACAAACAAATTTGTTTTGGCCGATGTCGGGAAACTTTGGGAAGAGAAAAAATCAACCTTCGTTTTGTTGACTCAGCGAAAAGTGTGTTCTTTTGGCTACCCCAAGAAAGCTGCTGCAAATGAATAACATAAAACTTTATGAAACTTTGACAAATGCGCGCCTTGGCTTTGAGCATTTGCCAAAATCTTGCTTCGCTTTACGTTCCACAAACTTTGTATGGAAGTGGACAGTTGCAAAGTTTTATGTAATTGGGGCTTAAAACGACAGAGTCAGTTATGGTGATTTCGTTTCATCAAAAAAATGCGCATTTTTGTTACACTCTTCAATTTTCCGTTTTCGTTTGCAAAATGAAGGTAAAACGTCAAACATGATATATTTTCGTTTCCTAAAAATGTACACTTCAGGAGTGTAAAAAACTAACACTTTTTACCCTCTGAAGTTTTGACGGGGTAGCTGGTTGCACTGAAAATCAGCTACCGAAAATTCGATTTGACAGATAAATTTGGTGAAATAAATTGGATTTTGCAATAACAATTAGCCCTGGAATTCTGTAATTTTGTCTCATCTCAAGTCACAAAATTGAGATCTGTCATTTGAGGTTTGTAATTGAACAAATTGTCTCTATTAGTGACTATTGTCTCTATTAGTGACTAGAGACAGCTTACAGAATTCGGGGGTAAATATGGGTGATAAACGAAACCTAATTTTTCGTGCACATAGCGTAGCAAATTGGGCAGTGTTTTTTGTTCGTTTTATCGATAGCAGGTTCATGTAGAACGGGTACACTTTTATCACACTTTTACAGTGTTCTGTGCAAGGGTGTAAACATGTTCAACGTGCAAGTGTACATTTTTTTTCGATGAAACGAAATCAGCATTACATAAAGCTTTAAAGGGTCGAATACATAAAGCTTTGTTAACCTCGCCTGACATTTGCTACCTCAAAACTTTGCGTCCAACTTCAGAGGTATGCTACAATGAACGCCTTGACGCTTCTCTGTTATACATTTGTTTTCGTTATTTATTTACTTGCATTCAGAGTGTTTTGGTTAATTTATTAATTTAATATAGAAAAAATGAATTAATTATTATTTCCTCCAACTTTTTATTCTTTAATTAAAGCAAAGTCATCAACATCTGATTGTCAAAGCAAGCAAAGCAAGCAAAATTTGAGAGTTTGCCAAATTTTAACCTTGCTTCAACTTTTAGGTCTCCAATTTGCCATGCTTCGTTTAAATACGTATACTGAGCTTTTCTGTCAAAGTCAAAGTTTGAGGTAAAGTGAAAATAAAGCTTTATGTAACTGACCCCTTATGTATTCGACCCTTGATCCTTTACTTTGACTTTACCTCAAACTTTGACTTTGACAGAAAAGTTCAGTATACTTATTTAAACGAAGCATGGTAAATTGGAGACCTCAAAGTTAAAAAAAGGTTAAAATTTGGCAAACTCTCAAATTTTGCTTGCTTTGATAATCAGATGTTGATGGCTTTGCTTTAATTAAAGAATAACAAGTCTAGAGTGTATGATCATTCCGAAGATCTTCATCATGCTCTTCTAAGGGGAGTCTAAGGAAACGTGCAGTTTCAACAGGGCTTGTCCAGAGGGACAGAGGGGTTAGAAGAGTAGGTTCAGATGAACAATTGAAGAGATGTAGAGTATCATGGGGGGTCCTACCACATGCAGGGCATGTGTTTGTCAGTCTGGATAAGTAGGAGTTTAACCTTACACTATATCCAGACCTAAGCTGTGCCAAGGTGACTCTTGTCTCCCTTGGTAAGGTGCGTTCTTCGTGCCCGCTGCTTTCCGTTACGTGACCTGGGGGTGAATTCTGGTTCTATGAAATGATAAAATGAAAAGAATTTTCATACAAAATTTGTGAAAAGAAACGTCATATTCATACAAATTTTTTTTCACGTTATCATATCATAGAACCAGAATTCACCCTCTGGTTGAGAGCGGCTTTTTTCCCATTCTTGAAAAGAGGTAGAAGCAGAAGTGAAAATACAACTGTGAAAATAGGAGTAGAGGGCAATGCAACCCTGCTGTATACAACACGCAACACTGAAACTTCAGCATCGAAATTGAATTGTCAAACAATTTTAACAGCAGCTAAAGATCCTTTTTAATAAATTGGTTATTGCTATTAATTAATAATAATATTTTTAGTAATTGTATACTAAAAGCATTAGCAAATATGTCAAAGTTTGAATTCGATCCAAATTTACCAGTAATGGACGTAAGTATAATTGTATTAAATGAAAAGAAAGTTGGCGTGCAAGTTGTTTCAAAGTACCAACTAGAACATGGAAGCCAAATAAATAAAATGTCCTGCGTACAGAAATACAAAAAATTTGGAATTATTTAATTGCTGAATAAGAAAAATATAACAAATTATTTTTGTAACAGCAAATAAAAAATTTGATAAAACCACCACCATCGGAGGAAGAAAAAATTGCGCTAAGACCAGTGAATACCAAACATCCATACTATAAACGACCAGGTCGAGGCCATAATCATGATCTTTGCGATGCTTGTGAGGAAGGTGGAGATTTATTGTGCTGCGATCGCTGTCCATCAAGTTTTCACTTGCAGTGCCAGTAAGTACACGTGTGCTATAGCATATAATACTTTTTTTTCGTATATATTTAAATTACTAATTCGTGAACATTTTGCACAATTTAGCGATCCACCACTTACCGAAGAAGATATACCAAGCGGTCAATGGTTATGTCATAACTGTCGCATGACCCTTAAACCTACACCAACATCGAAATCTAGTTCTGTTGAACGTGGCGTATCTGGTGTTGCTATTGCAGCAGCACGCACAGATAGCTCACGCCCATGTACACCTTCGGTTACAGTTGAAACCGAATCAGCGCCATTCAAGTTTCGCAATTTGAGAAAACGTAGTAGTAGCCGCGCATCGGTGTGCAGTGAATTGGGAAGTACTGAGAAATATTTGTCAAAATTACCAGTTGGCATACAAAGAGCACTCGATCCAAATAAGAAGCCCACACCACTCGATGAGCTAATAAAAGCAGCTAGCATATTAAATCCGAAGCAATTTGAGCTACCGCGTGAATTGGAAATACATTCGCAATTCCCGGGCAACGATAAAGGTAGTTGCGAGTATTCAAGTATGTACACACGTTATACCAATTTTATGTTGTCCTTCATTCTAGTCGAACCGATACGCAAGAATGGCAATGGTAATAAAAAACCTAGTAGTGTGCGACGTAATTCCAAACCTTATGAATTAGATTCACAAGGCCTAGTGCCGTTGCCAGCAAAAACTTGTTTTTACTGTCATAAATCTTGTAAGAAAGCACCGCTGGTCGCGTGTGACTACTGTCCCTTATATTTTCATCAAGATTGTCTCAGTCCTCCAATGACAGCATTGCCAACTGGACTTTGGATGTGCCCGAACCATGTGGAAAACTTTATTGTAAGTAAACATTGTATTACTGTTAAAACCTTTTTAATTTACAACAGGGATAATATACATATGTATAAGGGGACCAGTTAAAAAAAGGTCTCAAATACCATAATAATAAATCCATTTTTCACTTGATGCAGTATTATAATGAAATCGGGTTCATCAGACAACCATACGCAAGGTGCCATGGCATTTTAGTAGTCTCTATTGAAGACACCTTGTACGAATTCGTACAAATCAAAATATTTTCTTGTCATTTATTTGTCGGTGGCGATTTTGAAATAACTAGGGGAAGCATATTTCCTACAGTAGATGTGGATAGGCGAAAAAAAAACTATGGAAATGTTAATGTTCTATTTTTCCAAAAAGGGTTTTTAGATACGATTTCTTTAATTGACAGAATGCGATGAAGAATTGCAAATAATGCGACCTACATATATGTAAATTCTTTTTTGTATAATGCATTGGCTGAACGATGGTGAAAATTTCAAACACCGGCTCAATAACGAATGCAAAATCTAGCGAATGCAATTTTTCAAATATTGCGTTTTCGTAGGGGAGTAAGCGATGCTGAAAATTTCCATATCCATTTTTTTTATACTTTTGAAAACTAATTAAGTAATGGCCATTCTAAATATCAGCCAAATCGGTCCATAACTACGATTTGACGTTTTTCTAACCACGATCTCAGAGCCATCTGTCGAGATTTTTATGGAAATACTTCCTTTAATGGTAGTATTATTGGTTCGAATTTTAGCTAAACGCTCCACCTATCGGACTTCTTCCTTTATATTGCATTAGCTTTGTTTCTTGAAATATCCAGCAAAGAACTGTCAGCAGAAGAGAGTCTTGTAAAAAGCTGTCGAAATCTCATTTCTGCAAATTTTTCGTCGAACAGGGTTCAGCAGAAACTTGCAGACAAAACAGCGGTTACGTTTCTGATTGGCTAACAATTTGAATTTACATTTTTTGTTGTTGTTTTGCTATGTCACCGATCAGGTGTTCCTGCTTGCTGGTTTCTGCTGGACGGAAAATCTCCAGCAATAGCTTTGTTTCTTTCCTGCTAATTATGAATAATTAATCCTAAAAAAGTGTTCTTTGAAAAAATTAGCAGCGAATTCAGCAGCTTTTTGACATTTAATTGAGAGAGAGAGCTCCAATTCGCCGCAAGTTATTGCTGGAGATTTTTCGTCCAGCAGAAACCAACAAGCAGGAACAGCTGATCGGGGCATAGCAAAACAACAACAAAAAATGTAAATTCAAATTGTTAGCCAATCAGAAACGTAACCGCTGTTTTATCTGCAAGTTTCTGCTGAACCCTGTTCGACGAAAAATTATCAGAAATGAGATTTTGACAGCTTTTTACAAGAATCTCTTCTGCTGACAGTTCTTTGCTGGAGATTTCAAGAAACAAAGCTAATAACTTGCAGCGAATTGGCGCTCTCTCTCTCAATTAAATGTCAAAAAGCTGCTGAATTCGCTGCTAATTTTTTCAAAGAACACTATTTTAGGAATAATTATTCATAATTAGTTTTGTTGCTTTCCTGCTAATTATGAATAATTATTCCTAAAAAAGTGTTCTTTGAAAAAATTTGCTGCGAATTCAGCAGCTTTTTGACAATTCGCTTTAAGTTATTGCTGGAGATTTTTCGTCCAGCAGCAAAGAGAATATATCAACAAGAGCCGTCACTCGTTACAAATGCAAGGAAAAAGATGGATGCCGTTTTCTTTCAGGGTTTCGGTAATTTTGTTTTCCTCAGTTTTGTAAATTCGACAGCTGCTAAATTTTTGTTTCGACTCTTGTGTTATTTCATTTCTCGTCTATTTTCTTTTACACATTTTGTTTTGATTAGACAATAACATATTTATATCGAAATTACCGAAACCCTGAAAGAAAACGGCATCCATCTTTTTCGTTGCTTTCATAACGAGTGGTGGCTCTTGTTGATATATTCTCTTTGCCAGCAGAAACCAGCAAGCAGGAACAGCTGATCGGTGACATAGGAAAACAACAACAAAAAATGTAAATTCAAATTGTTAGCCAATCAGAAACGTAACCGCTGTTTTGTCTGCAAGTTTCTACTGATTCCTCTTCGACGAAAAATTAGCAGAAATGAGATTTTGGCAGCTTTTTACAAGACTCTCTTCTGCTGACAGTTCTTTGTTGGAGATTTCAAGAAACACAGCTATTAGCAGGAAAGAAACAAAGCTATTGTCATCCCGACAAAGCAACCTAATAAAAACATTTCAAAAGTCATCTAAAATGACTCCGAAACCTTTATTGGTGTTTTTCTAATAATTTTTGACTCATTTTAGTTTTTATAGCACTTTTTAGGCATACATATTTCTTTTTTTATTTGATGGTCTCCGAAGGACTCTTTTTGAAGCATATTGTTGATGCATTCCTGAACCTGTTTAAACATTTTTGTGTGCTCATTTATTTTCTCTATGATGATATTTGAAACCTTTTTGGCCCCTTGTGGAGTCTTCGTGATGCTTTCTCAACATTTTTGGAGTATTTTTTACCCTTTTTACACAAATTTTCTCCTTAGAATATTTTTGAAACTTTTTACCAATACTTTTCTGAAGCTTTCTTTGAGACTGTTTGAATTTTTAGGCACATTTGATAATTGGCCTTAAAGTGTCTGGTGGTAACTTGTATTTTTTTTAATATTTTAGGACAATAATCTTGCAAATAGCATTTCAGCTACAGAACGCGTACGCTTGTGGGATAAGTTTTCACAACCACTAGATCATGAATCAGTAAAAATGGAATTTTTCAGACGTGTACATATGCGCAATCCACCATTTCGTGTCAAAGTGCCAGTAAAATTAACTGAAACAATTGAGATACCTCCAATGGTTAGGTATCATTATGAAAATCCGCCACCTCTATTACCCTCCCTACGTGAAACCTTACGCTATGACATAGTTAAAAGACGCAAATGTCTTCCTAGTTCGCCAGATATAATATCTAAAGAGAGTGTTGCTGAATCAGTTTTCAAAGATTTAGAAGCACTCCAAAGCGCCAAAGCCAAGTTTCGTGAAATTCAAAAGGAACTCGGCCAGTTAGATGATTTAAGTAGCAGTGAAGAAGAAGAGAACGCTGCTGATGCTAAGGAAAACACAGAGCACAGTAGCAAAGCTCAGGCAGCAGATGACAAAGTTGAAAGTAGCAAAAACAAAACAGTGGAGCAAATTCAAAAAACTAAGAAGGGCAAAAGTAACAAGAAACGTAGCAAACGTGCAGACACTTCAAAAGCCAACGTAACAGATGCAGTTATAAAAAGCGAAGACGATGTAAAAATTGATAATGATCCTGATGCTGATAAATCAACAAATGAAATCAATCAAGTGAAGGAAACGAATCAGCAACAACTGGAAGTAGACAAAATTAAAAGTGAAGATGAGGGAGGGGAAAATGAAGATGATGACGACATCAAGCATAAAGCTGAAATAGACGCAGAGCTACGTTATTTAGATGTGGACTTGATTAAGAAATTAGCATTTCAACGCTTACAACAACTTGTACAAGAACATCCAGAAATTGTAGTACAGTATCAAAATCGTACTGCTGCAAAACGTATACGTGAACTAACACAACAACCGAAGTTACAAACAGCGATTGGCGGTGACATTGCCGATCAAACGCAGCACCAAATGATGCCATCTCAAATACTCTCACCAGAGGACGTGCGACGTCTATCGATTATGTTTACAGGTGAAACGTCATCCATTTTGGCACAACATCAAACTGTCAACGATAACGATTTACCGCAACTTCATCCAGCACTCGCCACTGCAGCTGCAATTGTTGCTGCCGATGAGGAAGAACAAAAGTATAGGCCACGCATGCGTAGCAATGCTGAAAAGACATACGAAATAGCAACGCGCCTTGAGCTAAAATTGATGCGTTGCAAAGTGCGTGCACGCGCCGTACTAACACCACTCTTTGACATACTTGAAGATAATCGTTGGTTTAGTAATGTTGAATTGCATTCATCGTTTTTTATGCGTTATCGTAATTTGCATATTGGCACTGGGCAAACCGCTATTGATGTAAATCTTTCTTTAATTGGTAATTGTTGTCGCATTTCACCTAAGCACGCCACCATATTTTATGACGATTTCACAAAAACCTATGAGCTCATCAATTACTCTGAGTACGGCACCGAAGTTAATGGACAATTGTATTCATGCGATTTTACTGATCATGGTCCGACACCAGCTAAAAAACTCAAAAGCGAAGATATCGCATTGCAGAAGCGGGTACAAGAGATTTTAGACAAACGACGTGGTATACAACGGCAACATTACATAGTAGATAGAAATTCAAGGTAAAATTGGATGTTAAAAGTGTTTTATACCCAGCTCTACTAGTACACAGGATATTATAGTTTTGTCCACATAACGGGGGTTTGTACCGTTCTGAACAGTCCTCCACCGGATATTGCTGAAGAAGAACGCACCTTACCAAGGGAGACAAGAGTTACCCTGGCACAGCTTAGGTCTGGATATAGTGTAAGGTTAAACTCCTACTTGTCCAGACTTAATGACACAATCTCAAACACATGCCCTGCATGTGGTAGGACCCCCCATGATACTCTACATCTCTTCAATTGTTCATTTGAACCTACTCTTCTAACCCCTCTGTCCCTCTGGACAAACCCTGTTGAAACTGCACGTTTCCTTGGACTCCCCTTAGAAGAGCTTGATGAAGATCTTCGGAATGATCATACACTCTAGACAGGGCAATGCATTGTTAACAACAACAACAACAACATCGTATGAGGCGACTAATATGCACACGGTTGATCTACGGATCTTCTGCTTCCTTTCGGATGGAGGGATGACATGGCCTAGGAGGTTCCACGGGTCATACCAAATTGCTACCACGACAGTCGGTGGAGTACCGGAGCTTGCCGCACTCACATTCGGACAAGGACTCAATTTCGACACTACTCCCCAAGACTTTCGAGAATGTTTTTTGTTGTTAAAACAACAACAAGGTCGAGTACAAATAATTGTGTTGGTGGACAAGACCGACCTTCTCGACACCACTCCTGACTAGTAGAATAAAATCAAGAAAAAATATCTCCAGAAAAGACCTGAATTCGACGGTTACGCCGACCAACAGACGTTGAGACTAGTGCTCAAACCACCTCCCGGCGAAATACTTAATGGTAGTACCGGAGCGATCGGTACATGACCAATCGCTATCCGCCACGCCCATTTTTTCCTAAAAGTTTACTAGAAAGAAGGTAGAGAGACAAAACATGCAATATGTCATTGACTGATGCAGGTAGGACGATAGAATAGCAGAAGTTGGTATGGAAATACAGCTGGGTATTAAATGTTCGGTCCAACCGAACTCAAACTAATTTTTTTACTTGTTATTTATATGACTAATTTTCATATTAATTTTTAGAATGGCACCACCAATGAAACCTGCATGTAAATGCACTTATGTGTCTGAGCCACCAATGCTTATTGGCGCTTGGGAAGGTACAGCTATACTTACACATGGCGCACTGATACGTTTCGGTTGCTTATCGTTTGTATTTTCAATCCCTGAAATCGGTACCTGCAATGGGCAGGGCTAAATGTATGTAAATATGTACATTATTATGTTTGGCGCATTTGGAATGATCAACGATGTTTTGGGAGCTAGTTTATGAGGACATAATTACTTGTCGACATGAATGAATGAGTGAAGGTGTTATGACGCATTTTTGGAGTTTTAAGTGATTTATGCTAAAATGAAGATGTCATAAAGGTATATAAAGATTTCTTGGTAGTAAGAAAACTCATATTTCTTGCAGTTTACCGCTATTTGCCGCTAGAAATAGTAAGGCCAACTACCAAAATTACGGTTTACCGCTACTGCACACTAGAGTCGCTATAAAATAAGCAATTCCCAGTGACATCTAGTTTTAAATAGCAAGTAATACAACACAAAGCACTAGATGGCGCGATTGTTAATCTTCAATTTTGTGTGTATCAGGGTAAAATTTGGATCTGATTAAAGAAGATTTATTGGTGGTAATCTCCGTGTGTCTATCCATAGCATTACTCTTTGTTGGAAAGTATACATAAGGGTGGCTCAAATGAAAATATCTATTGTTTTTCAAGTCTTATAACCTTAAAAGTTAAGTTAATTACAAACAGGAAAAAAAGTCTCACAAAGAGAGATTATTATTTTAATTTTCACATACATTTGCTATATTGAAAATAATTTTTTTTAATGTGTTTTCACATCATTTTTAAAACTCTTTTCAAAAAACCCTTACATATTCCTATATATGAAGCTATAACCTTCCCAAAAATTTTACATATTGTATTTTATCGATACATAAACGTTTTTTTTTTTATTTGAGTCACCCTAATACGCATAAAACCGTTTTTAATTCTCTCGTTTCCAGCGGCACCCAACGTCCTTTTTTACACGATTTTTTGATTGCATATGCGTAAAAATCGAAGAGCACATATTTTGCAAACAAATCTCGTCCGTCTTGCGGTGAAAATATAGCCTTTGTCGAGATGACTTATCCAAAGAATAACTGTCAAAATTTCGATAAAAGAAAACTCGTTCAGCACTTTTGAGCCTTTTTGCCAGACAAAAACTCTACATACCAGCAGTTTCTCTCGACTTCGCCTGCGAAACTTAATTAAGCGAACCATGAATACGGGTTTTAAATATCGCGACTCCAACGCCACCTAGTGGGTTTCTTTATTCCGTCAGGATTTTTAAATATATATTAAACATACATACATGTGTGTAAAAAAATAGACCTATAGGTCGCAGTGCAGTACCTCAATTAATAATTATATTCTATGTATCAAAAAGGAACAAAATAGGATCACATAGGGAGGAAAACATAGCCGAGAGGACTTTTCCAACTATGCAACGTTTGTATGTAAGTTAGGTTCAAAATTGTTAACTCAATTTCCACGAAACTTCAGTTTTGCTATAAATTACCTTCACTCACTCATTTCTTTCTTTATTACTGTAATAAATTACAAATAAGCTATTATCTAATATTCAAACAAAATTTCTCAGCTGACCAATTCAAAATTACACACAATATTTTGCACAAACTGTTCGCAATGTTTAATGCAAGCTTAATGATTTTTTTTTATTTAATATTTATTTCCTAAACATGAACTGTTATTTTAAATAAAACAATACTCTAGTAGGTACATACTGCATAGACATACCTATACGCATGTGTATATGAATGTCTACCATAAATATGTAAGTGTGTAGTAATTTACTTGTGAAAGGTTTTCATATTACGTATGTAGATGCAGATATAAGCGTTTACAAAGTTATTAATGTAAAATTCAAATTCAAATGAGTTTTAGATGTTAAATAAAGATAAACTTAGTGAAATACATCTTTTATTTATTAAGTTAAAATATTTTGTTAATGGTAAATTTTAATTGCCCAGTTCGCAGGCAGCTTGTCATCGTGACTGATAATCAATAATTCTACCGGGTCCGATCCCGAATGACGAATTGTATTTATGTACAGAACACCTTTTGGGGTTAAACAATCTATTAACCCTGCGGGTTAGGGGTTTAGAATATGCCCGAGGTAGGCATACCGGTCGTAAGAGGCGACTAATATGCACATAGGTAATTGACGTGCTAACTCGATGGTTGATCTACGGATATGATGCCTCTCACCTCTCATTACCCATCTTCTCCTTCCTCATGGATGGAGGGATGCCATGACCTAGAAGGTTCCACTGGTCATACCAATTCGCTACCACGACAGTCGGGCAGTACCGCAAGGGAGCACCGCAGCGTACCGGGGTCATATCCGGCCAAGGACTGTCAACTTCGGCATCACTCCCCAAAACCTTCGGGGAGTGTTTTGTTGTTAACAACAACAACAAAGAAATAAAGTATCGAGTCTTCGCTTTCGGATTATGCATGCCGAGGGCAAACCGCGCCATTTTGATACCGCTCCCGACTATTTTGGACTGTATATGAGATAATCCCGAAAAATCACGGGACTCTGGGATTGCCGGAAGAGGGATGAAAAGACGCGCTTTGACTTCGAATTCAATAATCCGAAAGCAGAAATTACAAAATTTTTCCATGAAAAGTTAAGGCTCATTTACACTAGTCGATTTTTGACGTTCGACCATCAAAAACAGGCTTTCAATCGGTCGAATTGCTATTTACACGGTTGAACTACCATAATCGACCCGGAAATCCACTTGTGTAAATCTTCGAAACAATTTTATATGAGGTGTGTATGTTCAACCAACAGCCAGCAATAGAGAGTTTGGTAAAAATCTCAAATTTGCTAAGTTTTCATCAAACAGGATTTAGTAGAAATTTGCAGACATAACAGCTGTTACGTTTCCGATTTGCTAACAATTTGAATTTGCATTTTTGTTGTTGTTTTGCTATGTCACGATCAGCTGCCATTTAAAATCAATCAAGTCTAAACTAGTGTAGCGACCGTAATTACAGGCATTTTTTTTCTGACCGTATTCGTCAAATCGGCGCCAATTGCAATTAGCAAAAATGTCACGTAGCCGCGTTAAATGTGTCCACACCTTTAATGCTTCAAACAAATCGAAACTCGGTTTTGGGAAAAGATCGATCATCGTAGCAGCTTATTGCTGGTATGCCATCTCTAGTTTAAAACGGCTTAAAATCCAAACCACCATCACATTTTTGATTTTATTGGAAACCACAGTATTTATAAAAAATAAATAAATAAAATGCGCTAGCCCATTGCAAAGTGAAGAAATGGTATTTGTTTCCTTTAGAGGTCAACTGCTAATAAATTAGCTAAAATCATGTGATATAGCTCAAAAGACGGGGAAGAAATTTATGTATTGTGTGTTGTTTATTCTAATCTACACCACTAGATGGTAAACTGCTTACTGCACCTGCTGGTTGAGATCGGCTACGTTCCCACTCTTGCGTATGATTTGTGGCCCTATGCTTATGCATATTGCCATGCGATCTAAATGTTTTAGGACAAAATGGACAGGTGTACAGGTAAGTGCCAGTATGGGTACTCTCATGTTCCTGAAATGAAAAATTTAATCATTACTTTTTAAGGGTTTTTGTAGAAGGGCAGCCAGTTACCCGTAATGCACGAGGATGTTTGAAATCTTTAGCGCACATTTTGCATGTAAACACTTTAGCTGAATGATGGTAGCTTATGTGAGAAGCAAGCGCGTGCCGGGTACTCTTCACTCTATCACAATGGGGGCAATTGAAAGCTTTTCCAGATTCTTGATCACGATGTGAAATCATATGCTTATTTAGGCAACGAATATTTTTCAAACGTTTCGAACAAATTTTACATTGCACACCCGGCTGAAGGGTTTCGTGTATGGACTCCTTATGGGTGGCGAGATTTTGCGCAGACTTAAAACACTTACCACATATATCGCAAATTGAATCATATATATTCAAATGTATAGCCTTCTCGTGCTGTTTTAAAAGCTGCGCCGTTTTAAACCTGAAAGCAGAAAAAATTAGGCAAGTTAACTGGCTATATAGATTAAATATATTGGTAAGTACTACCCTTTGTTACAACTTGTGCAGATATAATTTTTTGTAGTCGTATGAATAGATTTAATATGATAGTCTAAAATGTATTGCTTGGCGAACTTGCGCGAACACAATTTGCAGGGAAAGAGTAAACTTTCGTTATCTGGATGAACGGTGTACATGTGATTTTGATAGTTATGGCGACTTGCTAATTGTTTATTGCAAATTTTGCACCTAAAAATACATATTTAGTAATATTTTTATAAACTCATACATTGTTATTTTTTGCACATAGACGACTTAGTGGGAATAGGGAACTCTTTTTCAAAACCGCCCTATCTAAGAATTTTTATGAACAACGTCCCATTTTAGAGTTTGATTGAATAACACTCCATCTCGGCTAAAGATGTATTGAGTTTCATCAAATTTTGAAATGAAGTAGTCCTTTAGAAAAATTATAAAATTTTAACTTTCGATATAAACGCCTAAGTTGAAGATTACCGCCGTATCTCAGATGTTATATCAATAACACTAGTTCAGAATTTGATTGAAAAGCGTCCTATCTCAGAATTCTTAGCTAAAAATATATTGAATTTGGTTCAGATGGGGCGTTTTTAAAACTCATTCTGAGCTAGGGCGTTCTCGAGCCAATTTTTGAAAAAGGGCGCGTTGTTGAAAATGATCTTGAAATGGGTTTTTTTTTTCAAATAAATTCTGAGATAATGCGTTTTTGAAAAAAAATTTTTTGGGGCCTCGTTTTTTCTCATCGGAGAAGGGGAGGATTGAGTTAAAATAGTATAGAGCTAGACTGTGGTATAGGGACGGCGAAAATAATAGGAATGAGAGGGGGAATAACCCCTGGCGGTTTTTGGCTTAGAGTTAAGATTTCCTATCGTAGGAGATGACTTAAATCGACAAAAAGTACTTGATGGCTGATCTGCGGATATGATCTTGAATGAACAAAAAAAAGATTGTGTCTAAACCGTTATAATGAATTTGCCTGTTCTGAAAAACTCAGCTGATCACTACGTCACAAGTTGCCACCTTATTCTACTTTTACCGCTGGTATGATTTGAAAAAAAAAAAAAAATGTTGTGCAGCGCAGTCGTAACGTCATACATTAAGGAAGTCATGGGCCTGGGATATGATGCCCCTCAACCTTCATTACCAACTTTTTTCTTTCTTACACTAGGAGACGGATAACTTGAAAGGTTCCGCTGGTCATACCAAATCGTTCCGCGACAGTCGGGCAAATGCCGCAAAGTGGTAGTTCCGGAGCGTACCAGGTCCATCTTCTGAAAAGGACTGTCATTATCGACAAATTTAGCGAGTGTTTGCATGAATGAATGATAGTAAAGACAGTACGAGGGGACAGGGTTAGGCTGGGGAATAGTGATAGGGATAAGTGCAAGGTCCTATCGCGTAGGAAACAGAAAAGGAATAAAAGGACGATATTCAGCTCACGTAAACATCGAAATAATTCCAAAGGTCTTCGATTCCGATGGAAAATAACCATTTGTTTCATTTGTAGTCGCTTACTTAAAATAGTCCGGATCTTTGTGTAGTTTTAAATGATCGACATATGCTGTTCGCTTGATGAAACGATTATTGCAACATGGTATGTAACCAACCACATTATGCGTCTGGCGAAAATGCTGTTTCAATTCTTTAAAGTCGGCTAGGGGTTGTGAGCATAAGCAACAGCTTAATTGTGCATTCTCAGCTAAATACTGATCAAGTTCACGCGCTACTAAAATTTTCGCATCTTCGGGCTTGCCAATATCTTTATTAGATCCTTTGAGCTTGCTTTCATTTGAGCTGTCTGTTGCAATTTTTTCAGTTCTATCACTTGCCACTTTTTTCTTTGGTGATCGTCGTTTAGCTCCTGTTTTTATTACTTTAGCAGTTCTTTTATTTTGTTTCTTTTTTGTAACCGTATCCATCTCTAAAACATTTTCTTCAGGTGCATCTAGAATCCAATATGAGTTAGAAATTATTTTCCCCATAAATGTTTATACATACTTACGGCCGTCAGAATTGTTATCCATTGATATGTCGTCACTTTTCATATCGACTCCCTCGAAGTATAACTCCTTAGCAAATGTAAAAGGCTGCTCAACTATCATGTCGATTTCTGGCTCACGCAGCTCAATACTTTTATAGTCAATAGCCGAGCTTGTGTTTGATGAACTTGCATTCTCTTTTACTTCAACGTCCTCAATATCTTGTTTTATCTCCTTACATACCAATTGAGTTTGTAGCGTTTTTTGTTTTTCGTCGATACTCAACCAAAATCTGTGAAAGTCACATAAATGTTGCCAGCATTCTGCGCAAATTGTGGTGGATACCAAATCATCGGGATGGATCTGTGAAATTTAGAAAGTAATATTAGCCCGGGGATGTATTACTCACACCTACCTCGATTATGAAGTATTTCGCTATAATTTCCGAAATTGGCGGATCCTGGTTTTTGGAGAAAATTTCAACATTATTATTAGGTGATCTCTCCAAGCATAGGCGACAAATCATATTGTTTATGTTTTGAGGCAAAATTTAATATATTTTGTTAAATAAGGATGTTATATATATATCGATGATATCGATAATTTTAATCGATGCCAATTTTTTTTATCGATTTTAATTTTTTTTAGTACAATAAGAGCCCGTTGCATTAAGGCCGGTTAACCTTAACCTAGTTTCTTGTATTGCGTGTTCTACGAGAATGGTACCAGTACTTGTGCTGTACACATCGTGCCGAAACGACCCGGGCCGTTTTCTTATATCGACCCGGCCAAGAGCAATACACTCGGTGTGACCCTGTCTGACATTTAGGCAGGTAGCGAGGTGCTATAACAATAACAACAGGCTCGTCATGAAGCTCCGCCTTTAGTATGTCGAATTCCACTTTTTGAATTCGAAGATACAGAACTTTTGAAGATTGTTTGACATATCGACTGTTGATTGGAAGATCATAAAAGTGAGGCCAAAAAAATTCCAAAACAGGGACTTCTTTAAGCGATATATAGGGCCATCCACTCAAACGACGATGAGATTCTTGATGTGCTCTTTGTCGATTTATTGGTATTCTAAAATCACGATTTTCGATATTTCTTTCGTTGATTTATCGAAAATCACGATTTTCGTTTTTCGATTTATTGGTATTCCAAAGTTACGATATTCGATATTTCGTTTGACGATTTATCGATATTCTAAAATCACGATTATCGATACAGTTTCTACACATCACTATGGCAGTGTTCCTATGGTCACTGATCCAGATCCATGTACAAATTTTGATATGCAGGTATTGATACGGGGCCGCCGTAGGGAAAAATTGTAATAGATTCTATAGAGATCTCTTTCAGATCTCATTATAAATGAAATTGGAAAAGGATTTTGTTCCCTTCCCTATTTCTCCTATTACACTGTACATCAGCCTGCTGGGTATGGGACCATACCATTTTTTCTGAAGAGATGATCATTTAATGAAAAAATGGCGTTCGAAGTTAGCCTCCAAAACTTATTAACCGGCCTTCGAAGTTCTATTTAAAAATGTATGTAAGAAGTGTCGGGCCAAATTGAGGAAGAAGGCCACATCCACATTTAAATTTTTTTTTGGAAAGACTTCGAAGGGTCCAACCCCTTGCTTCGAAAGCCCGTAACTAAGTTTTGGAGGCTAACTTCGAAAAACGGGGAACATAATTTTTTACTTACATACCTATGTCTTAATCTCTTCAAAAAAAAAAAAAAGTTGATTTTGTCGTATAGTGTTAAATAAATAAAAAAAAATTACCCACTAATTTAACAGCTTAAACAAAATTCGAAATTCACAATATCACGTCAATGGCCAATACTGATGATTTCTTCTTGAAGAATTGAAGAAATTTTTCCGACAGAAAGAACACTGGGAAAAAATTCCGGGAGCCTGATTGGCTTTATCGAAATTCACTGCCAAATTCTGTGGAAATCAATTGAATTATCTCATGATAGGTATAGCAACACTTCTCCCCTCCACACCCCATCGGTGAATATGTCCCAGAATATCTACGTATTTACATCAACTCTGGCTTCCAGACCAAGGTGGACCTGAATGAATTCTAAAAAAAACTCATAGTCTAGTCAAATGATTTTTGAGGAATCACATTTTTAATGTATTATACTAAAATTTCTCGGCCCAATATCTCTTTAACTTAGATCGGTAATCTAGCAAGAGCTTACAAAAAGCAAAAAAGAGTATTAAATCACTCAAGACGGCGACTGTGTGCTGTTGGTCTTCCATCTCTATTCTCCACTAGTTGGTAATATATTGAGTAAACTTTTGGTAACATCATTTGGCTGCGAACGTTTACGTATCCACTCTTGCGAATGATTGTTGACTTTATGCTTGTGCATATTTCCATGCGATCGAAATGTCTTGGGACAAAAGGAGCAGGTGTATAAATGAGTGTTAGTATGGGTAGATTCATGTTCCTAAAAGCAAGACAGACAAATAAATATAGATACTTGTTAAAGCACTCCCATAAGGTAGTGAAAACAAAAATATTACCCTAAGCGCACGTGGATTTTTGTATTCTTTACTGCATACAGCGCATGAAAACACTTTATCGGAATGATGGTAGCGTATATGTGATGATAGTGCGTGGCGCGTATTCTTTTCCATGCCACATTGAGGACATTTGAATTCTTGTCCCGACTCTTGGTCGCGATGTAAAATCATATGCTTTTTAAGGCAACGTGGATTTTTTAACCATTTCAAACAGATTTTACATTGCTCTTCCGGACGTGGAGTTTCACTATGTATGGCCTCGATATGTGTAGCAAGATTGTGTGCTGTTTTGAAACACTTTCCGCATGTTTCGCAAACCGAATCATATGTATTCAAGTGTACAGCCTTTTCGTGCTGCTTCAAAACTGCAGAATTTTTAAATCTGAAAATGTTGAGAGTTTATTAAAAAATAATACTCAATCATATCTAATGTTGAGCTCTATTTTACCCTTTACTACAAGTTGTGCAAATATAATTTTTGGTGTTGGTATGTTTAGATTTAATATGATAGTCTAAAATGTATTGCTTGGCGAACTTTCGAGGGCACTGTTGGCAAGGAAAAAGTAGGCTACTGGTGTCCGGATGAATGGTATACATATGATTTTGATAAATATGTCGACTTGCTAATTGTTTATTACATATTTTGCACCTGAAATTGTAGGTAGTAATATAATTAGTTGTCTCGCTTGTACGAATCGTGTATATCGACTGATGAGTGGAAGATTGCCCTATTTCAAAATATTTTTCAAGAACACTCTTTCAGAATTTTTGTAAGTAATGATCTATTTACAATTTGTTTTGAAAAACTCCCTGTTTAAAAATTAAGTTCAAGAACGCCCTATCTCAAAGAGAGTTTCCAAACACCCATATGTCCTTTTACTTCGTTTATTGCAAGGCGAATTCATACAGGTGAGTTCGAGCGAATTCAGATCTACACATACGCACACACTCCTTATAACTGAAAATGTCAGACAAAGCAAAAACATAAGCAATTTGACAGCTACGATTCGATTTTGAAGGAAGAAGAAGAAAGCATATGATGGGAGGATGCCATCTGTAATGAATTCGCCTTGGTTTATTGTATGATTTTTCTGGTATGAAATGTGTATTACTGTCTGTTAAAGGAATTTTTTAGATGGCGCTATTGTCGAGATGTTCAGAAACAAAATTTTAACAGACTCACAACTAAAATGTATAAAATAAGGAATATAAATGGGCAATTCAAAAGAATGTCGCATTCGTCTATCGTTGTATGTTTCCATGGTTTCCAATATTAGTATGTACATTTGTACAAAATAGCACGAAATAGTAGATGTTGTGAATTGCGTAAATATTTTTTTATTCTATTATTAAAAAAACTACCTCAGAATGAGCTAGAAAATGCCTGTCTGGACGAAAATTCTATTCATTCTTCAATATTTTCAGCCTGTAAAGGGGATTCTTGAATCAAATGCCTAGATCAGAAATTAGCTGCATCAAATTCTGAAATAGAGCGTTATTGAAAATAATTCAAAGATTGAGCGTTTTTGAAAAAAATATTTTGAAATGGGATGATCTTCCAATCCGCCGTCGAATAACGTAAAAAAAATATGCTTACTTGAAATAGTCTGGATCTTTGTGTAGTTTTAAATGGTCTACATAAGCTGTTCGTTTGGTAAAACGATTTTTACAACACGGTATATAGCCCACGCATTTATGCACGTCTCGAAAATGTTTCTTCAAATTATTAAAGTTAGTCAGCGATTGTGAACACAAGCAACAGCTCAATTGTGTATTTTCGGCAATATACTGGTCAAGCTCTCGTAATAAAACTTTGGTGACTTGTTTGTTAATATTTTTTTCTTTGGATTTCTTCGAATCTTTATCCTCTGATACTTTTATTCTACTTTCGTTCCGTTCACGAGTGCGTGTAGATCGTAAAGTTTTCTTTAAACACTTGTCAGTTATAGATTCCGCTGTTAAATTTTTTCTTTTAGTGTACTTTCTTTTCGTGTGAGTTTCCGGTGCTAATATGTTTTCTGTCGGTATGCCTATATAACAAATAACACTGTACAGTAGCCGGCTGGATATTTTTGAAGAGATTGAGACATAAGTAAAGTAAACGTAATTTCCACGTTTTTCGAAGTAAGCCTGTAAAGCTTAGTTATTCGCTTTCCAAGGTCACGCCTACAATTTGATTTTTTTTATTTTCCAATACATCATCTAGAAAACAAGAATTATGAATGGTGCAATTGCGTTCATCCCGGCCGTCGTGGTGTTGTTGTTGTTGTTAACAGCAGAAACACTTCCCGGTACTCCCCGACTGTCGTGGTAGCGATTTGGTATGCCTCCCTCGGGCATATTCCAAACCCCTAAACCGCAGGGAAAGCCGCCGTGGTGTAGCTACACCAGCGGTTAAGTACTCGTCCTACCACCCCAAGTCATGCCATATCAATGGCCGGCAAAAACTAAATTTAAAAATTATTTAGAAAAATATTTTTTCTGAACGGGGTCGCCCCTTGGCATAGTTTGGCAAACTCTCCGGGTGTATTTCTGCCTTTTCTCAGCAAAAACTCATTTGCTTTGCAAGTGCCGTTCATAGCGATAAAAAACTGTAGGTCCCAACTTATAGGTAAAAAAATCAAGCAGCACACTAAAAGTTGGAACAGAAGCTAAAATCTCGTTGGTATATCGCCGCCATTATAATTTTTTTTTTTTTAATTGCCAACTTTGAAAGCTAATAACGAAGTTTTTAGGGCTAATTTCGGTATTAGTTTCCTTTAGGGGTCAACTGCTAATAAATTAGCTAAAATTATGTGATATATCTCAAAAGACGGGGTTCGGCCTCAGGATCACGAATCCGGAAGCGCTTTTTTAATATTTCGCTTCTCTGCAGAGATATTTGCAATCAAAGTTTCAAGTTTTCATGTGGTTGTTGTAATTTTATCAGACTGTCCCTAAAAACGTGCAAAAAAAGTCCCGCCGTGGCGGTAGCCACGGTTATGTCACACGTCCGGACTTGGGATGGCGTAGCCCAGGGTTATTTTTTAAAAGCGCGGCCGAAGGCCGCCAACTCAGAAAGGTGTTTCGCACATAAATACCATGGATTCCGCCCCAATTTTGGTATCGGACCCGGGTCATTTTTCGGTTTTTTGACCATAACTTTTCACTGAAACAAAAAATTAAAAAAGCGCTTCCGGATTCGTGATCCTGAGGCCAAAACCGGTCTTTTGAGCTATCTCCCATAATTTTAGCTAATTTATTAGCAGTTGACCCCTAAAGGAAACTAATACCCTAATTTCGAATAACGGGGAAATCACTTTTCAATCTTTCCAATATCCAGGAAAAAGGTGAATTTTTCGTATAGTGAAATACTTAAATACTTAGAACTCAAGTAACCTCCAGCAAATGAATCTCTATCCGTTGACGCTGCGTCATCATTCATTTCAACAGCTTCAAAGTTTAATCCATCAGTGAATGTTAAAGGCCCTTCGACTATCAAGTCGATTTCCTTCTCACGTAACTCATTGCCTTTAGACTCAATCGACGGGCTTGTGCTTGGTATACTTGTAACCTCTTTGACGTCAACGTCTTCGATATCTTCCTTTATTTCTTTACATACTAATTGCGTTTGAAGCTGGTTTTGTTTTTCCTCGACATTTAACCAAAATCTATGAAAGTCGTATAAATGTTGCCAGCACTCGTCGCAAATTATGGTGGAAACCAAATCATTGGGCTGGATCTGTGAAATAGAGAATGTAATAGTAGCAAGATTATACATTTCTCATACATACATCGATTGTGAAGTATTTGGCTATAATATCCGAAATTGGGCTATCCCCGTTTTTGGAAAATATGTCCACACTATTAGATGCTATCTTCAAACATAGGCGACAAATCATTTTGTTTATATTTCTAAACGGATTGTATTATTTTTTTTTAGCAGGGATGTGATATAACGTCGATATTCAATACATTGATGTTATCGATAATTGACAGCCAACCGCACAAAATACGCGTCAGTTAAGGACCGGTTATCGTTTACCGGCTTTTATGAAATCCCTGTCAACCAGCGCTAGCCATGGTGAAAACAAAATCAAAAATTAGTGCTGTGCAATACCAAAAATGAGTGTGGGTAAAAGTAGACATCGAAATACCAAGGCATAATTCGATATAACTCCATAGGTTGAAAAGTTCAAACACTAATTAGCACCTTCAACATGGATAGAAAAGGCGCCTCGCTGACCAAAATTACCCACTTTTTTATCCGCCTTTTTGGAAACGGTAATTTCTCAAGAAGTTATCCATTGCTGGTTAGCAGGGATCACAATTAGTGTAGTTCTCGAGCCGAGAAAAGTGTTAGAAAACTACACTACGTAGTTATCGACTCGAAAATTATAATGCTAAACAAGCAGTACCTGCTGAATTGCTGTAAACCACAGCACCACAATAGGCAACTGTTTCAGCTAACTCCGCCTCCTAGGACCGTATGAACACATCTACGTAAACATTTTGATGATATCCGGCACATTCATGACACGTCCGTTGGTCACCTTCCTCGAGAGACAAGGACCACTCTGGCTCAATTACGCTCTGGATATTGTAGCAGATTAAACTAGATATCCAGGCTGAACCCTGATGTGCCGAATGAATGTCCGGCATGTGGCTCGTTCCCCATAATACCTATTCACTTGCTCTACGGAGCCCACACTTGTAACACCCATCTCCCTTTGGTCCAACCTTATTGGAACTGCTAGTTTCCTAGGACTCCCGTTAGAGGATATTGATGACAATTTAGGCTGAGAAAAAGTACGCGTTGAGTAGGACTATACCTCTTTACAACAACAACTACAGCAAATAATTCCAAATTAATTTTTTTGTGCGTTCACGCACATCTGTCAATTGAGTTCAATTCTCCAAAATATGTAAAAAAAAAAACGTGAGTACCAAGTGCTCGTGACGTTTGATATGTAAATATGTGTATCCGCACACTGTTTTAATTGAATTTTTAATTTACATTGGCAAAGGGCTGATCTTTCAATAGGTCTCTATTTTACCTGTTGATGAGAAGCTCCAAAATACCTGTTGTTGTTGTTGTTGTTAACAATGCATTGTCCTGTCTAGAGTGTATGATCATTCCGAAGATCTTCATCAAGCTCTTCTAAAGGGAGTCCAAGGAAACGTGCAGTTTCAACAGGGTTTGTCCAGAGGGACAGAGGGGTTAGAAGAGTAGGTTCAGATGAACAATTGAAGAGATGTAGAGTACCAGAACAACAACAGCAACAACATCATTGGGGGTCCTACCTCATGCAGGGCATGTGTTTGAGATTGTATCATTAAGTATGGATAAGCAGGAGTTTAACCTTACACTATATCCAGACCTAAGCTGTGCCAAGGTGACTCTTGTCTCCCTTGGTAAGGTGCGTTCTTCTTCAGCAATATCCGGTGGAGGACTGTTCAGAACGGGATTCACAGGTAGAGATCCCACAAAATACCAGATAGTGGTCATAAGTAAAGCAATTTTTTATTAATTGCTAAAGTTTGGCAGCACTTCAAAGGAAAGTAATATGTTAAGCATGCTTTTCTTGTTTTGGTAAGTGCCCGCTGCTTTCCGTTACGTGACCTGGTTGAGAGCGGCATTTTTCCCATTCTTGAAAATGCTGAGTAACCTTGTGCTTGTGCATATTGCTATGCGATCTAAGAACTTTAGGGCAAAATGGGCAGGAATATAAATAGGTACCAGTGTGTTTACTCTCATGTTCCTAAAAGTAAATATGTCAATAGTTTTTCTATACGTTTTCGAAAGAGAAGCTCAGTTACATACCCGCAGACCGCGTGGATGTTTGAACACCTTACTGCATACTTTGCATTTAAACACTTTATCTGAATGATGGTAGCGTATATGAGCTGTAAGGGCATAACGAGTATCCTTTTCAATGCCGCATTGGGGACATTTGAACTCTTGCCCAGTTTCTTGGTCACTATGTAATTTCATATGCTTTTTAAGGTAGCGTGGATTTTTTAACCATCTCAAACAAATTTTACATTGCTCTTGGGAACGAGGCTTTTCATTATGTATACCCTCCATATGAGATGCTAGGCTGTGTACGGTTTTAAAGCACTTGCCGCAAAAATCGCAAACCGATTCATATACGTTTAAATGTATAGTCTTTTCATGTTGTTTTAAAATTGCAGCACTTTTAAATCTGAAAGTGTAGGGATTAAGTAAAACATGTAATTTCTAAATGTTTTAATGGTCATATTTTGGCATTACCCTTTGTCACAAGTTGGGCAGATATAAGCCTTTTCAGTCGGATGTGTAGTTTTAAGATGATCGTTCAAAATATATTGTTTGTCAAATTCCTGAGAACACAATTTGCAAGTAAAAAGAGGGCTATCGCTACGTACTGTCTTCGTTTTTGAGCGGAAGTATTCTCGTAATCTTTTTTTAGTAGCTGTGTTTGCTATTTTAGGTATACTTTTCTTGTGTTTCCTTTTTTTAGTCGTATCCAACTCTATAACATTTTCTTCAAGTGCGTCTAAAATACAATATAAGTTAAAACATCCTTTTTTATTAGGTCGCTTTGGTGGTATCTGTGGTGCGAATTTTTGCATAAGATTTTAAACCAACTTCTTGTTGAGATAGGGTCGTTAAATTCATCATAGTTCAGGTCGCGATGACAATACAATATTGTGTCGAATGTTATCAAGAATCGCTCATCTTCCAACACTAGTGTATTTCCACCACAAGCGTCACTACAACTACAGCTGTTTAGATACATGACGTGAGAGCGAGAGAGGGAGAGGCAGCTCGCGTGTTTGCGAATGTGGCACAAAGAGGAGATGACGATAGATAAATGCTTCGAGAACACTGTTGCACGAATAACCCAGAAATGTGTAGACATTTCTAGGTGATGAAGCCGCAGTCTACTAGGGTATATAAAAGCGCAAAGACAACGCACGTCAATCAGTTTATTTTGAAGTGTTGTACAGTGAAGTACTGAACAGTGAATTAACCCGCGATATTGTACTACGGTTTTTAGTAGAGAATAAAGCGTACTACTTATTAAGCAGAATCGAAGTGTTTTATTTAATGTACAGTGATCGAACTCAGGGAAAATAATCAAGGAATCATCGAATTCGTCACAATATTGTGGCGAATGTTATCAAGAATCGCTCATCTTCCACCACTAGCGTCACTGCCACAACTACAGCTGTTTACATACATGACGTGAGAGCGAGAGAGGGAGAGGCAGCTCGCGTGTTTACGATTGTGGCACAAAGAGGAGATGACGATAGATAAACGCTTCGAGAACACTGTTGCATGAATAAACCAGAAAGGTGTAGACATTTCTAGGTTGTGATGCTGCTGTTTGCTAGGGTATATAAACCGCGCAAAGACAACGCAAATCAATCAGTTTATTTTCAAGTGTTGTACAGTGAAGTACTGAACAGTGAGTTAACCCGCGATATTGTACTACGGTTTTTAGTAGTAAATAAAGCGTACTATTTATTAAGCGGAATCTGAGTGTTTTATTTAACGTACAGTGATCGAACTCAGGGAAAATAATCAAGGAATCATCGAATTCGTCACAATTGGTGTCAGAAGCGGTATTGTTGAATAAAACAAGGACATTGCAAGGATAATAAGGACGTTGCAAGGATAACAAGGACATGGCAAAGTTCAATGAATTGAAGATCCAGCAACTCCAAAACGAGTTGGAACGGCGTGGACTAACAACAACAGGCAATAAGTTAGAGCTACAATCACGTTTACGAGAGGTTATGGAAGTGGAAGCAATTAACCTTGAGGATTATGAGTTCCATATTTCGGAAGAGGTAACGTCTAGAATGGAAGAGAAGAAAGATGCCCCAAATCCAGTAACAATCTTGGACACAAGCACGATATTGGCGGTATTGAATCAGATCTGCACCCAACTGGAAAAATACAAAGTTTATATGTCATCTCAGCTGGAAGCACAAGATGCAAAAATTGCACAGCTGCAGGATAAAATGGACACTGAAGTAAATGCGCTGAGAAGTCGTATCCAGGAGTTGCAGCTAAGTCGTGCAACTGCTTCAAAGGGAATTCCGAAGGTAAAGGCCCCATCCTTTGACGGTTCTGTTCCTTTTCAGGTGTTCAAGCTACAATTTGAGAAGACTGCATCGGTGAATAGCTGGAGCGCTGAGGACAAAGTCGCTGCGCTATTCTTAGCATTGAAAGGACCGGCAGCGGAAATCCTTCAAATTATTCCAGAAGGTGAAAGGAACAGCTATGAGGCATTGATGGGAGCCGTTGAAAGACGTTACGGTAGCGAGCATAGGAGACAGATATTTCAAATGGAGCTACAGAATCGCTTCCAGAAGGCTAATGAGACATTGCAGGAATTTGCATGGGACATTGAGAGGTTAGCTCATTTGGCGAACGCAGACGCACCCGTGGAATACATCGAGAGGGTAAAGATCCAAAGATTCATAAATGGAATAATGGATGTAGAGACGAAGCGAGCCGCATATGCAAACCCCAAAAGGACATTCGCAGAGACGGTATCACACGCTTTATTGCAAGAGACAGCCTCGATTTTATGTAAACCAGATAAGAAGGTTCACAATGTGGAAGTAGAACGACCAGAGTGGGTGGACGCAATCCTAGAAGTATTGAACGGAAAGCAACGGAAAAATGAAGCAGCCATTAAATGCTTCAAGTGCGGAAAATCTGGCCATATGGTGCGTCATTGCAACATCGGCTCCAGAGACTTCGGCAATGCTTGTGGACGTAAGGGTAACGCTGGAGGAGATGACTGCCCTATAGTTTCTGTGTCGCAGGTCGGAGGGAAAGCAAGTAATGTTACTGTTAGAGGTTCCTTGGACGGAAAAGAGCGGTTATTCACTGTGGATACTGGCGCATCTCATTCCATCATTAGAAGTGACTTGGTCCAAAAGAGAGTACGACCATTGCAGGATGCAAAGTTGCGGACAGTAACTGGTGAAAGTAAGCTGGTTCATGGAGAAGTGCGGTGCAAAGTTGCGATTGGGAATGCGACTACATACCACAACTTCTTAGTGGCAGATATTGTGGACGAAGTCATCATTGGCGTCGACTTCTTGGCTGTGAGAGATATTCACATGAACCTGAGAAATAGAGTTATGAGATACAATGGCCAAGAGGTACCTCTGATCTTTGGACACAACATTGGGTATTACACCAAAGGAGTTTCATTAGAGATGAAGCACAAGGACACTCGAAATGCAAAGGTACCTCCTCGACCAATGGCTTCGATAGACAAATGCCTACTAGAGAATATTTGGAGAAGTCAACAGGAAGATTCAGATCTGGCATGCGTGATCCGAGGGCTTGAGCGAAACAAACGACCAGCAAGAAAAGAAATGTCAGCGGCGAGTCCAGTTGCCAAGTCATATTGGGCACAATGGAACAGTTTACGAATGGTATCCGGTTGTTTGCATCGAATATGGGAGAGTGAGGATGGTCAATGCGCTCGGAAGCTTATAGTTGTTCCAAGGAAGCGGGTGTCTGATGTTCTTAGCGAAATGCATACCGATCCAAGCGGAGGTCATCTAGGAGTCAAGAAGACCTTGGAGAGGATTAAGCAGACATTTTATTGGGTTGGTTACGGTCAGTCGGTAAAGGAGTGGATTGCCAAATGCGATGAGTGCATCAGAGCAAGGGTGCTGAGGTCCACGAGTCATGGTCGAAGGAGGCAGTGCAACTCAGATGCACCGGTTGAGAGGATTACCCTGGATGAAGCTGGTCCATTCCCCAGAACTATAAGCAAAAACATGAAAACCAGGTACGACAAAGCAATGGAAACAGAAGGATTTCTGGAAGGAGATTTAGTATTCCTTAACAGGCCACAACGGAGGAAAAGTGTGTCTCCCAAAGTTCAGTGCAACTGGGAAGGACCATACCGAGTTGTGAAACGGATCAACGACGTTGTTTACCACATACAGGCTGTTGGAATGCTACGGAACAAAATGAAAGTGGTTCCCCTGGAGAGACTAGCAACGTTCGGATCGGGAAATGTGTCTGATCGGGACGATCAGACTTAGGTGGAGGGCAGTGTGGCGAATGTTATCAAGAATCGCTCATCTTCCACCACTAGCGTCACTGCCACAACTACAGCTGTTTACATACATGACGTGAGAGCGAGAGAGGGAGAGGCAGCTCGCGTGTTTGCGAATGTGGCACAAAGAGGAGATGACGATAGATAAATGCTTCGAGAACACTGTTGCACGAATAACCCAGAAATGTGTAGACATTTCTAGGTGATGAAGCCGCAGTCTACTAGGGTATATAAAAGCGCAAAGACAACGCAAATCAATCAGTTTATTTTCAAGTGTTGTACAGTGAAGTACTGAACAGTGAGTTAACCCGCGATATTGTACTACGGTTTTTAGTAGTAAATAAAGCGTACTATTTATTAAGCGGAATCTGAGTGTTTTATTTAACGTACAGTGATCGAACTCAGGGAAAATAATCAAGGAATCATCGAATTCGTCACAATATAAAGGACAAAATTTCCGTTAGGTGGTGCGTGGGTTCCTATATTTAATGAAAAGAAATATTAAAAAAAAAACCCCTTGGTCCCGCCGAGATCGATCGATCGAATCAACTGCCAAAAGTTAAAATAAATACCCGATAGGTGGCGCGTGAGTCGCCTTATTTAATAAATGCTAATATCTGTTTTCGGTTACGTTGCAATCTGTGCGGAATTACAACACAATTTTCAAATACCCAAAACCAAGAAAAATGAAAATTTAGCATCGCCTTAACACATCAGTGCATACCTGAAAACAACTTTATATAATTTTACTTTTGACAACTTAGCCGATAGCCCTAGCAGCTAGTGCTAAATATGCTTAAATTTATAATTACTATTATAAGTTTAATTGAACAAATAAATAAATAGTTTTTTACGCCAACGCAACATACCAAAGATTATTATTGAACTTTTCACAATCAATCAGGTTTCGGTTATTTGTAAAAATCCAAGGAGTGAAACCGAAACTGTGACCGATTAAAACCGATTCATTTCTCAAAACCGAAACCGAAACCGTAACCGTTAATTTGATCTGAAGAAGAACGAAACCGAAACCGTTTCAAAAGCCGGAACCGGTTCCAAACGGTTTTGAATTTTTTATTGTACCACTTCTTTTACTGGGCACATAGGTATTTTTTTTTACAAACAGGTTCCCTGAAAACTTTCATGGAAGATTGTCGAGCAAGGTTACAAAAGACACTTTTTGACCCCAGTATAAAAAAAATTTCATCCATGCATAGCGTTAATAAAATGTATTATTATATTGGAGAAATTTCATCATGGTCGCATGGGAAAAGTTTTGAAAATACAGAACTATTTCGAAGCTACATAGGTACTTGAATATTTTAGTAGTAAAATTTTGTTTTGTTCATGTTTTATTTAGAAACCAAAACCGGAACGAAACCGTATCCGAAACCGACATAAATGTTGAAGAATGAAACCGGAACCGAAACCGAAACATGTTGCAAAACCGAAACCGGAAAAGTTATTTTAGTCGGTTCAGACCTTGCAAAAATCTTATTTAGTTTATTTAAATGACCATACTTACGACCGTCGACTGCTGTAATTAAAGGAACTAGAAATGAATCGTTATCCATTGATATGCCACTATTTTTTATATTCACTCCATCGAAATCAAAACCTTCAGCAAATGTAATAGCCTGTTCTTCTACCAATTCGATTTCCGGCTCAAGTAGCTCAATACTTTTATGGTCAAAAGACGCATTTGTGTTTGTAACAATCACAACCTCTTTGCCTCCAACGCCCGCGCTATCCTGTTTTATATCCTCACATATTAATTGTTTCCGAAGCGTACTTTGTTTTTCCTCAATTCTTAACAAAAATCTATGAAAGTCAGACAAATGTTGCCAGCATTCTTCGCAAATTGTGGTAGATACCAAATCATCAGGATGGATCTGTTAAATTTAGAACATAATATTAGACCGGGTATAATGGAAGTTATTATCATGGTCTTATGGAAGTTGAAAATTATTCTCACGTACCTCGATATGGAAGTATTTGGCTATAGTTTCCGCAATTTGGTTGTCTCCCGTTTCGTCGTAAATTTCAAGATTATTTTGTGATACCTCTAAGCAAAGACGACAGATCATTTTTAGTTGTTTTGTTTCATTCATGGTCTCAATACCAGTTGATAAAAATCATGATTTGAGAACGGTTTTTGTTTACTATCATTTATTTATTAAGATGTCTTCTTCTTCACTAAGTTAACAATCACGGTAGAGCCAGCCCAGTATTTTGTTACGTTGTACGTTGTTGCGTTGATACGTCGCGATTGACGGACAACACGTACGTGAACGATGACACAACGCACACACTCACTTTTTGTTGAAGCGGGCTACTCACCAGCCAAGAAATGTCAAACTCCATATAAAAAAACGCTCAGGAAATGGTCAAGAAATGTTTTCACACGTCAAATTTTCTTAAGCCAATACTCAGCTCATAAGAAAAAATACTACAATTTTCCATGGTTGGCAACGCCGGTTTACCTCAGAAATAAATATGCTCGTATATATTTCTTGAGGTAAACGTGCAGATTCACGGCAAAGATGAGTATATACTTCGCCAAAGAGAATATATCAACAAGAGCCATCACTCGTTATGAAAGCAACGAAAAAGATGGATGCCGTTTTCTTTCAGGGTTTCGGTAATTTCGATATAAATATGTTATTGTCTAATCAAAACAAAATGTGTAAAAGAAAATAGACGAGAAATGAAATAACACAAGAGTCGAAACAAAAATTTACCAGCTGTCGAATTTACTAAACTGAGGAAAACAAAATTACCGAAACCCTGGAAGAAAACGGCATCCATCTTTTTCCTTGCATTTATAACGAGTGACGGCTCTTGTTGATATATTCTCTTTGACTTCGCTACACATGTTTTATACATTTTTATAATAGTAAACTGCAATAAATGGGAAAATTTGGTAAACGTCAAAATTTCTTGACCAAGCACAAGAAATATATGCTCGTTTTTTTCTTGAGGCATTTCTTGGCAGGTGGGTAGCCCGCTTGAGGAATAAAATTGTTAAGGATGATTTACAAGGGTCGATTTTTGCCGTTCCACTGCGTTCTATCTTCAAATACAAGGTGTGAATCGATCGAATTGGAACGACAAAAATCGACCCGTGTAAATGAACCTTAATGGCAGTGTTTTCGTTCCCCCCGATTATATATATTATTTACTCCTTACAACACTAAGGCCAGTGTCCAAAATAATTCAAATTCTAATAAAAAAAAATAAAAAAAAAATCAAGAACAACATATTGCCCAATAAACTACGCGCTAGTTCAGAACTGATTGCTTCATGGGTTTTCTAAGCATCACCCCAACTTGACAATCATGGCTTTTTTAACAATTAAATTTTTTATATGCCAAAAATGCATAAAGCAAACAAATTTTAAAAGGAAAAACGTATTATTTTTAATTCGCATCCAACTTCTGTTTATCACTTATTTGTTTGCCAATTTCAAACAAAATTTCGAGAAAACCTTCGAAACCAATCCAAATTAAGTCGGGCAGACTTTGAGAGTTTGAAAAAAAAAAAACATAATGGCTGTTGGCTTTGACACCAGGAAGTTGTAATGTTTTGAAAGGTGGTTAGTATTATCTGAGCTCTACAGCCGCATTTGGGTGAGCATTAGAATGCCCCACTGAGATTCCAAAAGTAAAACGCAAGTAAATACTTTGAGTCTTAAAGTTGGAATGATTTATTCGGATCATCGTCGTTTTTTTATATGCTTACACTCTACCTTATGAGTAATCTAATTTACAAACTTACATTTCCAAGTGGTTAGTCATGCTTATGAATCTACGTTGTTGTGCATGCATACAAACATATACATGGGTTCAATCGAGTTTATGTTAGCTTTGTTTCTTGAAATCTCCAGCAAACTGTCAGCAGAAGAGAGTTTGTAAAAAGATGTCAAAATCTCATTTCTGCTAATTTTTCGTCGAACAGGGTTCAGCAGAAACTTGCAGAGGAAACAGCGGTTACGTTTCTGATTGGCGCCCGCGGGCGTTGAAAAGGAATCAAAAGGAAACAGTGCCTGCGGGCGTTATTTCCTTTTGAAAGAGAAATAACGCCCGCGGGCATTATTTCCTTTTAATTGGAAATAACGCCCGCGGGCGTAATTTCCTTTTTGAAAAAGAAATAACGCCCGTGTTGACAAAAGGAGATAATGCCGACATCGAAAAGATGTACAGGCAGGTCTATGTTGCACCTCAGGACGCAGAGCTACAACGTATAGTTTGGCGCGAAGATCCAACAGCGCCAATTCGTGATTATCGTCTTCTAAGAGTTACTTATGGAGTAGCTCCCGCATCTCACCTGGCAGTCAAGTCTCTACACCGCGCAGCGCTTGATGCAGGCGACACATACAAAGTTGCAGCAAAGGCAATTATCAGCGATTTCTATATGGACGACTTGTTGACAGGAGCGGATACGTTTCAAGACCTCGCTAGTCTTCAAAGGGACGTTTCATTCGTGCTCTCTCAGAGCGGTTTCGAGCTTCGCAAGTGGGCGACAAATTCTGTATCTTTACAACAACAAATACCGCACGTATCTAAAAAGGTGTCGCATCTTTTAGCTGAAGGCAATGAAGTTCGCACGCTGGGGTGCATCTGGCACACTAACAACGATATGCTTTCTATCACAGTAAATTTAGACGACTTGCCTAGCAAACTTACAAAACGCGCCTTTCTATCCGACACTAGCAAAATATTCGACCCACTCGGATTAGTCGCTCCATGCACAATACGGTCAAAAATTTGGCTCCAGTCCATTTGGCGGTCGAATGTGGACTGGGACGACTTAGTTCCCACTGAGATAGACGCAAACTGGTCGACACATCGCTTCGAGCTGACAAGGCTCTCGTCGCTGAATTTGGATCGCTGGTTGGGCACCAGTCCTACCGCAGCTACCGAGTTCCACGTATTTACAGATGCTTCGGAAGTTGCATATGCGGCAGCACTTTATTGTCGCACTCAAGAGCCAGATGGTAACATAAAGGTTTTACTGGTAGCAGCGAAAACCCGAGTAGCACCACTCAAAACCACATCATTACCAAGGCTGGAACTTTGCGCTGCTCATTTGGGCGCAAAATTAGTTCGCCAAGTCCAGTCAAGTCTCGACGGCAAAGTAAAACACTTGTACGCATGGACTGATTCTATGGTTGCACTGGCTTGGTTACAGGGAGCACCAAGTCGCTGGTCTACGTTTGTGGCGAACCGCGTTTCTGACGTGCAAGAGGAATTGGCGTCGCAAACTTGGAGGCACGTATCGTCGGAACACAATCCGGCCGACTGTGCATCGAGAGGCATTTCGGCTTCGCAACTTCTATCGCATCCGCTTTGGTGGAATGGACCTGTCTGGCTTCGGGAACCCAATAGCTACTGGGTTCATCCACCCCCTGCACATACTACCGATTTAGAGGTAAAATCAACCAAACAGGCATCGCACTTAACACAAACCGATGATGAATGGGATTTACTAACCCGGTTCCAATCATACAACATGCTGAAACGAGTAACCGCATACTTAATCCGCTTTATTAACAACGCTCGCATCAAGGCTACTCAATCCGGTACTATAAGCCGCGCAACAGGCTATTTGACTTGCGCCGAGCTTCGCATAGCTGAATCAGCATTGGTAAGATACTCGCAATCTAACGTTTTCCAACAAGAAATTTCCCATTGCAGATTGAACAAGCCCGTGCCGGTGCGAAGTAGTCTCGTACGCCTCCATCCGTTCCTAGACACCGAAGGTATTCTACGTGCAGGGGGCCGCCTACGAAACTCCAGCTGCTCGTTTTATGTCAAGCACCCTATAATACTACCAAAAAATTCATCCCTCGCAAAGATTATCGCCACAGAAATACATTTAACCACATTGCACTCTGGACCACAGATTATGCAAGCCGCTTTACAACGCCGGTTTTGGGTACCGGGCATTCGAAATCTCGTCAGGAAGATATACCGTAATTGCGTAAAGTGTAAACGGCTAAGTCGACAACCACTTCGTCAAATCATGGCCGATCTTCCAGCTAGTCGTGTTACATGCACTCGCAGCTTCCTACATAGCGCGGTTGACTTCGCTGGACCATACAACATCAAATTTTCTCGGGGCAGAGGTGCCAAGTCCATTAAGGCGTATATTTGCTCATTTATCTGTATGAGCACAGGTGCAATGCATTTGGAATTAGCGGGTGATTTATCTTCGGTAAGCTTTATTGAGGCTTTCAAACGATTCACTAACCGTCGAGGGTATTGCCAACATATGTACTCCGACAACGGCACGAATTTTGTCGGTGCCGAAAGAGAGTTGCGTGCGGCCTACGAATTGTGTGTTCAAGATGAGAAACTTACCGCTTATTTCGCGGACTCTAATACTACGTGGCATTTCAATCCGCCAAGCGCTCCTCACATGGGTGGCTTTTGGGAGGCTGGCGTGAAACGAATAAAACACCACCTTAAGCGAGCGTTGGGCTCAACCTTACTAACGTACGAAGAATTTTCTACTGTACTTACTGAAGTCGAAGCCTGTGTTAATTCACGCCATATATGCTCAATACCTAGCGATATTGGTGACTTCGAAGTTCTTACACCGGGTCATTTTGTCATCGGCGAGCCGCTAAAGGGGCTGCCTGACCCCGACACACAAGCTTTCAAAGGCACCCTTTTTGAACGATGGCAAATCATCACATCAGTCAGACAACATTTTTGGAGGCGCTGGCGTGACGAATATCTCGTCAACTTGCAGCAGCGAACGAAATGGTTTAGACCAACGCAAAACCTAAGGGAGAACGACATCGTAATTATTCACGACAACAACGCACCTCCTACTAAGTGGAAACTGGGCCGTGTGATCGATACCCATCCTGGAAAGGATGATCATGTTCGAGTAGTTAGATTGAGATCGTCGGAAGGCGAACTTCTACGGCCTATTGCCAAATTGACACTATTGCCTACAAATTCGGATATATTTTCGAATTGAATTAATTTGAATTTAATCATGTAATTTATTTATTGTAATTTGAACAGTTGTTCAAGGGGGCCGGCATTACCTGTACACACTCGCCATAGCTTCGCTGGGGGAGCTGTGGCCCGGGGCTAAGCTGGATGCCGTCAGTTTGGAAGAAATTCCAAACAGACCGAGAGCTTGGGCCTGGGTCCCAGACGTGCTGGCGGAGCCTGGCGAGATTCTGGGCACCATCGCGCAAAGCAACCCGGGACTACCTTCAAGCGATTGGAGGATAGTCCGCGTGGGCGAGACAAGGGAGAAGCAACGCTATGTCGGTTTCGTCATTAGCGAGGCGTCTCTTCCTTGGCTTGCTAAATGGGATGGAGTGTTAAGCTACGGCTTCTACTCCATCACGTTGAAAGTCAAGCGGGATGGTACCCAGAGAGAGGAGCCGGAGGAGATGGAGACGAAGCCCGAGCTTCAGAGTGATGCGATGGCAGGAAACACCTTGAGTGCACTTGTTACGCTGGACTCTGAGGCAGCAGCTACCTCCATCGAGTCGGCTCCGATGAATTTGGAGGAGGTGGGCAGCGCCTCGAGTGTACCCACCTCCACCGCAGCAAATCTCACGACCCCATGCAACACCTCGAGTGTACATGAGGTCGATATCGAACTAGCACGTAGTGCTCCAGAGTCCGAGAGTGATACACTCTCGGTATCTGAGCTGGCAGGGCAGTTCTCTACCAGCATGGACGAATACCTCCTCCTGGAATCCGACCGGTCAGATGTTGGCTTCGACGATACAATCGTTGAGGTGGCATCGGGCGGGACGGAGCAGGGGGAGATGGACGTCGATGCTGAGTTTTCAGAACGGTCCTGATGGTCCGGATACTGCAAATTAACCTGCATCACTCTAAGGCAGCCTCCGCTGCGCTAATCTTACGCCTCTGCAAAACATCGGAGGCGGTTGTTCTAGTCCAAGAGCCATGGGTCGTCGGTACCAGGGTCTGTGGGCTGAATACCGATGAGTACCAGCTGGTGACGCCACCTGCAAAAGGTAGACTCAGATCATGTATTCTTATCAGAAAAACTCTTTCTTATTTTCTACTATCTCCTTTTAGCGATGATGACTTCACCTGTATCAGCCTCGAGCTGCAGGACTATACCCTCTGGCTGATGTCCGCATACTTTGCGCACGATCGCCCCATCTCTGCACAGGATAGGCTCAGCAAGGCGGTAAAGGAGGCCCAACTCAAGGGGTTTCCGATAGTCATTGGAGCCGACGCCAACGCGCACCACCTCGCATGGGGCTCAACCGACACAAATACAAGGGGTGAGTCTCTTTTTGATTTTATCATAGAAAATAACCTCTGTATCTGTAACTCTGGGGACAAACCAACTTTTGTCACCTCGAATAGGAGGGAAGTTCTAGACATTACTCTGGTTTCAGGACCTTTCTCTGACTTAGTTAAGGAATGGAAAGTTTCCGATGATAACTCCTACTCTGACCATATGTACGTAACTTTTAATCTGCTTCTGCGACCTCCGCCTATGGCGGTTTACAGGAACAGGAGACGTACGGACTGGGACCTTTACAAAGTGGTCCTGTCCTCTACCCTCCAAGAAAACGCTTCTCACGGTAGGTCTTGCCTACCGATAAGATCTGATGAAGCGCCTCTCTCAGACATATCGTTTGCTTCTCTCGGTGAGCTAGACTCACCGTCTAAGATAGACGAAGCAGTAGATCTTGTCACCAATTCTTGTAACGCTGCCTTCATAGCAGCCTGCCCGGAGATTAAAAAAAGGGGTAGAAAGAAACCGTACTGGTGGACCCCTGAAATCTCCGAGCAAAGGAAGAACAGCAGAAAACTCTTTAATCAGGCAAAACAGACAGGGATCTGGTCCCCCTACAGGGACGCCTTAAAATCTTTTAAGAAGTTAACCAGGAGGGCCAAAAGGGAATCCTGGAAAAACTTCACAAGCAATATTGAGGAAGTCTCGGAGGCAAATCGCCTACGTAAGGTCCTCTCCAAAAACCCTACTCCTCTCAGCTGTATTCGTACAGCTGATGGAGAATGGGCCTCATCTAGTGCCGAAATCCTGGATACCCTGGTCACGGCCCACTTTCCGGGCAGCACCTCTCAACCATACCTACCCTCGAACTCGCAATCTAACCCAAGGCCGTCGAGGCCCTTGGACCACATAGTCAGCAGAAAAGGAGTTAACTGGGCAATCAGGTCCTTCAAACCCTTCAAATCTCCGGGACTAGATGGTATATTTCCCGCCGAACTACAAGCAGCGAGCGATCTTATTAGTCCGCTGCTAACTCAAATCTACAAGGCATGCCTCAACCTGGCCTATATCCCCACGGAATGGACCAAGGCAAAGGTAGTCTTTATACCGAAAGGAGGCAGGACATCCTGCAATAACCCAAAGGATCTCAGACCTATAAGTCTGACCTCTTTCCTCCTAAAAATTCTAGAAAGATTGCTAGATGCCTACATTAGGCGAACGGCAAATCCAGGACTAATCTCCAACAGCCAGCATGCCTACTCCAAGGGCAAGTCCGTAGAGACGGCTCTACACGCTATCACCTCTGGGATAGAGAAGGGACTTGCTTTCAAGGAGTTTACGCTCGGCATTTTTCTTGACATAGAAGGGGCTTTTAACAACGTTCTTCCAACAGCGGTAACGAGCTCCCTGCGTTCGCTGGGAGTGGAAGAGCCTCTAGTGGAGTTCGTTGAACTCCTTCTCCAAAGAAGAACCATTATTTCCGAAATGGGCAATTCTTCACTTACAAGGTATGCCAACAGAGGAACCCCCCAAGGGGGTGTTCTCTCTCCTCTACTTTGGAACCTGACGGTGAACACTCTTTTATCTAGACTAAAGCACACCGGCTGCCAGGTCATTGCCTATGCAGACGACATAGCCCTGACGGCTACTGGCAAGCATCCTTCGGTGCTTAGCGAACTCTTGCAAAATGCGCTGAATCTAACAAAAACCTGGTCTGAGGAATGTGGACTAAGCATCAGCAGTGAAAAAACTGAGATGGTGCTCTTCACCCGCAGACGCAATATACCAGATTTCACCGCCCCATCGCTGAATGGGAGGGTGATCGAACTCTCTACCGAGGTTAAATACCTTGGCGTAATTCTTGACAAAAGGCTGGACTGGAGGCGTAATATGGAGGAACGCTCCAGGAAAGCCACAATGGCGCTCTACGCCTGTAGGTCGGCAATCGGAAAAAAGTGGGGTCTTCAGCCCCACATTGTCCACTGGATCTACACGGCAGTGGTGCGACCTATACTATTCTACGCCGTCACCGTATGGTGGCCGGCTCTCGAGATCGAATCTAACAAAACCAAAGCCACAAAGGTGCAACGGATGGCAGCAATGCTTATTAGCGGTGCCCTCCCCTCCACTCCCACCAAGGCTCTTGAAACCATACTTTTTCTTCTTCCCACTGACCTGTATGGGAAATTTACTGCCAGTTGCAACGCAGCTAGGCTCAACGCACTACAACCCTGGAGGGACTGCAGGTTTGGGCATACCCAGATCCTGAAGCAACTCCCCAACTCTTACTTAAAGCTGGACTACGCAATACCACGGCCTTGCTGGGATAACAAGTTCGAAACGTGGATCCCAGAGAGAAGCGAGTGGAAAAATTGCGTGGAACCGGGAGGTCAAGAAATCTCCGTTTTCACGGACGGCTCTAAACTAGACAACAAAGTCGGCAGTGGAATCTTCTCAAGTAAGCTCGACATTAATATGAGCTTACGCCTTCCAGACCACTGCAGTGTCTTTCAGGCTGAGCTTATAGCTATCTGGGAAGCTGCTCGCTATCTGACTAACCTGCCAGTGACTAACTCTATCTCCATTTTTTCCGACAGCCAAGCTGCCATAAAATCCCTGCAAAGTAGTAAGACGTCGTCACTAGTGGCGATTAAGTGCAGGGAAGCTCTAAATAAGCTATCCGATAAGTGCAGCCTGAGTATAATATGGGTCCCAGGCCATAGTTTTGTATCGGGTAACTGCGCTGCCGATGAGCTAGCAAGGAAGGGCACCTGTCTACATACAATCACCTCCGGCAGCTGGGTGAGCCCCCCTCTAAATACATGCAAGCACTGGCTGCGTTCCCGGTTCATAGAACAAGCCGACGCAAGATGGGCCATGGAGCCGACTTGCAGAACGTCCAGGCAAATTTGGCCCAAACTTAACGAAAAAAGGTCGCAATCGGTAATTCATCTGAATCGCCTATTCATTAGCCCACTAGTGGGCCTTCTTACAGGACACTGTCTTATGGGAACCCATGGCGCTCTCATGGGCCTCTATACAAATGACTTCTGCCGCAGCTGCAGGGACGAGGAGGAGATAGAAAGTGTAGAACACTATCTATGCCACTGTCCCGCTCTGTCGAAAACCAGGTACCGATGTCTCCGCAAACACTCCTTTGGATGCCTCGCGGAGCTAGAATCTGCAAATATAGATGATTTTCTGCGCTACATCAGACAAACGCGCTGGTTTAGCTTCATGGGTGTATGAACTCCGGCCCTAAACACATTGAACCTTGTGGGATCCGTCTGTCCGTCATCACCATATAGAGTTGCAACGTATACGTTGCACTTTGTATGGGGGTGACGGGCGGACGGATCCCTTTCAAGGTTTTTATGTGTTTTTGAGGCCTCCTGCCTCGACCCGTCCCAGCGGAGAGGTCGTATGTCAGAAGGTTTCTTACAAAACTTTTTGGGGGATGCGACCTTTCTGCTGGGTCAGGTAGATCTACAGAAAGGGAATTTTTAGGGCTCCTTTCGTGGTATCACAACGGACCAAACTAAGGCCCACGTGAGCCTCCGCGTGGACTGCGGAGGCAGCCACTTTAACATAACATAACATAACATAAGGGGGCCGGCATGTTCGAGCCTAATTGGCATCCTTGCACCTGTGTACATGTCATAATGACATTTTACCTAATTGGCAGAACTGCTTGGCAGCCTTCTTTTACTTTGTTTACTTCCGGTTTGTACTTGTAATTAAATCTACTCAAGTGACTTAATGTGTTTTTATTTAATCCGCTACAATCCGCTTATATTACCCTCCTTTCAACCGCAATTCGTTATTTAACGCCAACACGGAAATTTAAAATTCTCGAAAAATAAAATAATAAAAATTATTAAATCTTTGCATTCCTTTATTATAAAAAATAAAAATTTGGAATTAAAAATCGCGCGATTCGCTTTTTTTTAATAGACCCAGTATTTTTAACTCAATTTTGAGTAAATTATAATTAATAAGGCTAAATGTTAAATTAATAAGACTAAATATTTTAAATTTGTATCAAAATAAAAAATGAAAATTTAAATTTCCACACGGGGCTATTTACTTTTGAAAGCGGGCGTTATTTCTCTTTTGAAGAGGAAATAACGCCCGCGGGCGTAGTTTCCTTTTGTCTGCGTGCGTTATTTCACTGCACCCTTTATAACTTCTTCATGAGACAACAAACTTTCCAATTTCGAAAAAACGTATTATTATTCCTTTGTCACAATGACAAGCAATTGATAAAATTGTTTAGTGTGAAGTTTCATTTTTTATTCGTTTATATTTTTAGTGAATTATTGACGACGAAACCAATATTAACGATCTCGAAGTCAGTTTTGCGGCGAATGGATTATTGTACCTACGATCCGAAAACGGTATTTGCTACAATAAAGCATAAAAATTATTATTAATAACACATTTTTTTTTCATTTATTTTACATATAGGAAAATTTTAAAAACAGTTCCATTGTTATGTCACGCAGCAAAGCTTTATTATCATCGCAGGTAATGCATTTTTTTTGCATTTGATTTTATTTGCCTAATTTAATTAATAGACATTTATTTTCAATAGAACTCAAATGGAAGAATTCATTACATTTTATGGCCTTTTATATTTGGAGTGAATCTATACGATTTTCTTGGTCTATGCCATCTTGTTCCAACACATAGTCTTCATCTGTCTCGTCCATTTATGATGAGCACATCAAGTTTTCAGATCTTTCAAAAAACACCAGCACGAACATTTGAATTGCCGATGATATCCAACTAATAATGTGAATTATATTAGAGCGCTAATTTATGTGATGGTGTAAAATTAACGCTTTTTGCTTGCATTTGAGTTATGTACAAGTTAAATATGAAATAGTAAGGTATCTGAATGGAATTTGCATATCGGGGGCTTATATTCAATGACATCTGCGGTACTGCCCGACTGTCGTGGTAGCGATTTGGTAGGACCAGAGCAACCTTCTAGGTCATGTCATGCCTCCTCCCTAAAGAAGGAAAAGGTGGGTGATGTGAGGTGAGAGGCATCATATCCGTAGACCTATACGATCGAGCTAGCACGTCATTACCTTTGTGCATATTACTCGCCTCTTTCGACCGTAACCCCTAACCCGCAGGGGCCCTAGTGGTATAGTTCGGAGAGTACTTTCTTTCCATACACAAGGATCTGGGGTCGATTCCTGGGATAGAAAATATCAAAAATGTAGTAGCCCCCGAGAAGTTTAAAGCATCATCCGCACCATTCTCCTTGGCCTAGGCAATCATAAAAGATTAGAGAAGTTCAGCGATCAAGATGATTAGGTTGGAACAAAACCCAAAAGGACCATATCAAGGAAAACAAAGGATTGAGTCACATGTTTTCGATGCGTTATGTACCTTGAAAACTGACTGCTTTGGCGAGAAAAAATATGAATCGAGTTTAAGTTTCTAAATTTAGCGGTAACGTACATTGTCAATAAAAACTCTACGTAAAGATGTTTTATCGTAAGATTAGGCTTTAAAATACCAGGACCAAAAGAATCGAGTGAGTAGTGAAACAGCTGATAAAAAGTACTTGAAAATCATAATAATGCATACATATACTACACCTTTTCCAACTGTTTTTGAGAAAAGGTCAAATGTATTCGAGAAACGGGAAAATCTATTTGAGAAATGGGTAAATGTATTTGAGAAAAGGAAAATGTATTTTAGAATGTGGAAAATGTGTGAGAAACGGTTAAATGTATTTGAGGAAAGGAAAATGTATTTATGAAAAGGGAAAATGTATTTGAGAAATGGGCAATTGTATTTCAAAAAAGCTTGAAAATAAACTAAAAAACCTGTGTACTTCAATACATCAAAATTATATGTATATTGAATTACACCGTTTTTAGAATATTTTTTAGCTTTTCTGAAATACAATTGCCCATTTCTCAAATACATTTTCCCTTTCTCAAATACATTTACCCACTTCTCATATAGATTTGCCCGTTTCTCAAATACATTTTCACTTTTCTCAAATACATTTTCCTTTTCTCAAATAGATTTGCGCGTTTCTCAAATACATGTGACCTTTTCTAAAATACAGCTGGAAAAGGTGTAGTACAGCCGGTAGATGTTATCTCGCCCAAAAATAGAGGGCTGGTCCAAATATTGGTAGATAACACCGAAATCACCCGATATCTTAGTTGTCAGTCGAGTTATCGAAATAAGGGATATCTTTATATTAAGTTAGACGTCTGTTAACGCAACAGTGGAAGTCTTACTCAATTCCATTTAGCAGTTTCATTGAAATTTTAAGTTTCAAAGTCAAGGGCCGAAGGAGAATTACACGTCAAAATGTTTGCCAAGCCACAGCCGAGAGCGACCCCTTACCTACATACGCCTACACGGCTAGTTTCTACGTATTTTCGATTCTACGAGAACGGTACCAGTACTTGTGCTGTACCCATCATACCGAAACGATCCGGGCCATTTTTTATCTCGACCCAGCCAAGAGAAATACACCGCGGGGTGACCCTGTCTGACATTTGGGCAGGACTACACCTCGATACAACAACAACAAGCCCGTTTAGAAATCCTTTTTCTAAATATGTTTTGATCTTGCTTTAGCCGAGCATCGATACCCGACTACTTGGCGGAGTGCGTCGAACGCACTACCGCTACACCACGGCAGCCGCCAATCTATAGGAAATTAACTAAGATGAAGGATCTTTAGATTTAGCCCCAAAAAGACAAAATTTTTGAATATTTCCAGTGTTTTTATAACACTTTATTTCGATAAAATTGCTGATGGAGACTATTGAATATAAGTCCACGATATATAATTTTTATTGCTGCTGTTGTTTTAGTGGCAAAATATTCTAAGAACGCTTGCAAAGTCTGCCTGACTGACGGGCAGTCTTAGAGACCCGTTATTAGTCCGCATCGTTAGGGAAATGCATTCAAGGAATCGCTTTGTTCTCTCTCCGGGAGATAACTAGTTACTCGAATAATTCGAGCTATTCTAGTACAGCTCATGATATTCGGTTTATCGAATATTCGAATATTAACATTAAATTTTCAGTAGCCAAAAAATTTAAATCAAAGTTTGGAATATTCGAGCTATTCGAATAACTTTAAAAACTCTTGTGAAGCTCGTTATATTCGAATACTCGAACTATAAGGCAGTAGTCGAAAAGTCATATTCGAATAATCGTGCGTCCTCGAATATTAGATAGTGCGCGAATATTCGTTTCTTTTCGATTATTCGAATACCTTCCGGGTACACATTTTTTAATAGAAAACAAAACGATTTTTGTAACATATTTAATTGTAATTTTTTACCTAACAAAGATATACATATATAAATACGTATACATGTGTTGTAGACTTAATACAAGTATTCAAATTATCGTACTTCATCGAATATTCGCAGTTTAAACGGTATTCGAAAAATCGCAGTTTATCAAATATTCGAATGGTTACATACAAATTTCAGTAAAAAAAATTTACAATCGAATCTTCGAATAATTTTAACCTAAACCTTCGAATAATTTTAAACGGCCTAACAAGTACACATTAGGCCGCTCTACGACTAGAGCTCTTGATATTTGAATATTCCAAAAAAATTAACTCTTCGAATAAGGCAGTATTCGAATAAGTAAAATTAGAATACCAAATATTCGTGCACGATGTTTTTGTCAATAAATAAAACTTTAAGCTTAAATAATTAATTTTCGTCAATCTTTTATATTTGAGTGTATCGCTGGTTCCACTTCTACAACTTTAGGTTCAAAATCTTGCTCCATAAGTGGGAGTCTCGTTTCACCCGCATTTAATACTTGTCGGACATTAATATTGATGCGCGCACAACTTAAATAATCTTTAAATGGCAGCCAAAAATTTTCGTCAGCAACTTGTTTGTACAGTAAAGTATGCATTCCAGCTGTATTCTTCCTCTGGGCGGGCTCAACCTCCTCTAGTCTGGGTCTTTTACAGCTAGGAGTCTGCAAAGATGTTCCACTTTGCATACTAGGTATTAGGGTGTTCCAAGGTTCTTCTTGTGCCTTCATTACACGCGGTACAGCATGATAGCATAAACGTGATGCACCTGACATTACAAGTACATCGCCGCTGCGTAAATAGAACGCTAATGGTTTTTCCTCTTTGCTTTTACCACCAATTAAAAATATCGCTGTTTGTCCAAAACTATTCATAATAATAAATAAACGGATAATTTAATAAATACTACAAAAGGGCCCTTACACTGTACTTCTTATTCGAATGTCTGTTCTACTCGAAAGCACAAATCGGTACGCTGTAGTTTGCTCGCATTCACTTTAGAAGATATTCGATAATAGTAGGCATCAATGTTTGGATTTGAATAAAATTTTATTTTTTAAATACATATGTATATAAATATTTCTTATTTGAAAACTTTTTTTATGTTTCATAAGAGAAACGGGCGTTCCCCGTTTTTCGAAGTTAGCCTTCAAAAGTTAGTTACGAGCTTCGAATTTCAAAAGTGGGTTTCTAAAAAAAATTTAAAAAGGCTAAATGTAGGCGTGGCCTGCTTGCCTCTCTTGTGTGATTGGTGTCATTTTTCTATTTAAAAAGGAATGAAGAAGTGCTATACGGGGCCAAAGTGATATTTTCGAAAAAATCATAATTATATAATATTTTTTCATACATACATACACTTTCAATTAAAAAGCGGACACCAATCAATTAAGAGGAGGAAGAAGTCTACGCCCACATTTAACAGTTTTCAACTTTTTAAACCAAACAATTAGAAAACCAAGGGCTAAGTTCGAACTTCGAAAGTCCGCAACTTAATTTTGGAGACTAACTTCGAAAGACCGGTACGCCATTTTTTCACTTATGTCTTAATCTCTTCGAAAAAGTGGGTATGGTTCCATATCCAGACAGAAAGTTGATTTTGTCGTATAATGTAATTATTGAAATAAAATAAAATTTATAATATATAATAAATGAATACAATATAATAAAATAAAACAAAATAAAGTCAATATGGAATAATCAGAAAACATTGAAAAAAAAAAATTTTTTTTAAATAAATAAAAACTAAATGAAATGAGCAAAATAAAAAAATAATAAAAACTAAATGAGATAAAGCAAAATAAAAGCAGAAAAATAAAATTATATTAAAAAATAAACAAATAAAACAAACGAAATAATATTAAAAAAAAAAATTAATATAATATAATGAAATAACACAAAATAAAAAAACAGGTTGTGGAATAATATGAAATAAAACAAAAAGTACTTAACTTTTTCTGTCCTAAAAATGATTTTTGATGGAAAACGACACTGTTTACTATAATCATAAGAAAAAAATTCCGTTTGCTAAATTGTTACCGTATAGAATTTTCTAACTATGTTGTTGTTGTAGCGAGGTGTAGTCCTGCCTAAATGTCAGACAGGGTCACCCCGAGTGTATTGCTCTTGGCCGGGTCGATATAAAAAAACGGCCGGGTCGTTTCGGCACGATGGGTACAGCACAAGTACTGGTACCGTTCTCGTAGAACCGGCAATACGAGAAACTAGTGAACGACCATCTAACTATCGACCATTTTGGCATTCATTTTAGAAATAGAATAGGGATAGATCAGATCCGAAGGAAACAGAATGGAATTCGAACGTCGTGTGCTACCCGAATATTTCCTACAGAGTATGAATTACTCTCGCAAGCGAACAAATATTCATTCGAATAGAACTAAAGAGTAGGGAGCGCATTAGCGTAAAAGAAAAAAGACACACCTTAAAGAAAATAGTGGCGCCGCCCTATTTGGTTCCGAATGATCAGTGTGTGCAGATAGTGTTGTACCAATTGGATAGAAGTTTACTATAGCTGCTTGTGCTTCGTAATTTTGAAATCCTAGCACACCCGCTAGGAAAGCACTCAGCGAAGCAAGATCTTGGGGAAATTCACCGCGCATATCATCTGTGTACTCTTTCGTGTCCCAATCGTGATGATAGCCAAGTGTAGCCCAACGCATTGAAATCGTCATGCGGCGAACTTCATTTTGATCGCTGCATTTGTGCAAACACCGCCACCAATCATCTAGCACTTCTTTGGAGAAAAGTTTGGAACTGAGGTTATTTACGTTTGGCGTGCGTGAATAATCTTGTAAACAGCGACTAATCCAATAACGTTGACCTTGCACAGTGAAAGGATTTTTTATAACAATAATCCCCGTTGACTTGAGCTCATAACAATGCCATTCGTTCAATGGTTCCAAACCGGGAAAGGGCTCTTTAATATCTTGTACATTACTCAAATCTATTCGAATTAGCTGAAAAGTTAAGCAAAAATAATTTGACGAGCTAAGAGTTTTCTCAGGCCTTATAGTTCGATGGTAGTGTACTAACCTCCGTCGAGTTTTGTGGACTATTTAAGTCTATTACGTCGCTAAAGTCAGGCACCGGCGTCTTTCTTTTAAAATATTTAAAACTTTCCTTGAACATTTCAAAGCCCAAAAGTTGAATTTGCCCAAATAATAAAAATAAATGCCATATGTTTGTGTTTATGTTAGTGATGGGAACTATCGATTAACGGCTATTTAGCTATTCGATAGTTTGAAAACATTTCATCTGAGAGAACTGAACGAAATTTTTTGTTTACATTTTTCTCGTTCTCTTCTAGAAGGTAAACAAAAAATTTGTTCGGAACTGAACGATGAATCCAGCATCATGAAATGAAAAATAGGAGCATATATTTCTTGTGCTTGGTCAAGAAATTTTGACGTTTACCAAATTTTTTGCAAATTACTCTTTTAAAAATGAATGAAACACGTTTAGCGAAATATGTTGTTGTTGTTGTTGTTGTTGTAACGAGGTAGCGAAATATGTACTCACCTTTGCCGTGAATCTGCACGTTTGCCTCAAGAAATATATATGAGCATATTTATCTCTTGAGGTAAACTGGCGTTGCCAACCATCGAAAATTGTAGGATTTTTTCTTATGAGCTGAGTATTGGCCCAAGAAAATTTGACGTGTGAAAACAGTTCTTGACCATTTCTTGAGCGTTTTTTTATATGGAGTTTGACATTTCTTGGCAGGTGAGTAGCCCGCTTATGGATCGAAAATACCCTGTGAAAAACGTTGGAGTAGGTACCCATACTATTGCATAAAATTGGACTATTATTGGAGTACTCCGGTCTTGGAATACTCTACAGAGTATTGATCAAGCCTGGTTTTCATTAGGTGAAACTTCATTGACTGTATCGAGATTTACATTATTTGCCTTTTTTGCAGGGCTGTAGGTACAAATGCAGGTTGTTGATCGATCGAATTCATATTCACCCGGTGAAAAGACAAAAAAAAAAAATCAACCCGTGTAAATCATGTTTTGTCGTTACCTATGGGGATAAAAATTTCCTTTTGTACATCATACAGACCAAATAAATGAAATATAATTTATTTCTTGCCAAAATTTGTTCGCTTTCGAGTGATTCATACTCCGTAAGAAATTTCGAATTTCATTCTGTTACCTTCGCATTTGATTTATCTCCCTTTCAATTGTAGAAAATTTGGTACTCACTGTTTATAAGACGAATGGAAAATGCAATGCGAAAACTGTGGAAAATTCTATATGACAACCATTTAGCAATTTTTATGATTATAATAAAATTATCAGTTCCTTTTCATCAAAATATAATTTTTAGGACAGGAAAATTTAAACACTGGCTGTTGACAGAAAAATATTGAAGGATTTTATAGAAAAAATTGGTAAATTTATTTTATTTTATTACATAGAACTTGATTTGTTTTTATTTATTTAATTTATATCCATCTATTTTATTTTTATGTTATTTTATTATATTAAATTTGATTTTTTCTTTTTGTTTTACTTGAATTTTTTAATACAGGGTGTCTCAAAAGTTCGAATGCGAAATTAAAGACCTTTAAGAGCAGATTAAAAGAAATTATGTAACATCAGTTAATATTTAACAAGGTATGAACCGGTTTCGGTTTTGTAACGTGTTTCGGTTACGGTTCCGGTTTCGTTCTTCTTCGTTCCAGTTTCGGTTTCCAAATAAAAACACGAGCACAAACAATTATACTACTAAAAAACCAAAGTATGAATGTAGCTTCAAAATAGGCCTTAATTTTCAAAAACTGATCGTAAGTTTTATTCAACTATTTCAAGAATTTTGATACTGATGTCAAAACATGTATTTTGTAACCTTGTTCGCCAATTTTTCATGTAAATTTTTCAGGGTACTGTAAAAAAAATAATTCTAAGTATGTGCCCACTAAAAGAAGTAAAACATTAAAAAAATTCAAAACCGTTTGGAACCGGTTCCGGCTTTGAAACGGTTTCGATTTCGAAAAAATATGTAAACACCCGCATTCTTAAACAAGTAGTACTTTCGTTTTTTCCCTTAGAGTTCCTTTGAAATTAGCTCTGAAAATTATATGAAAATATACCTTTTCAGGATTTTTCTCGAAAACTTTAGAAAGCGTAAAAATTTTTTCGTTTAAGCTAGGTATTAACTTCGCGTTTCACGTGAAACAGCTGTCAAAATCAATACAAAATTTCCTGTCGTGAAATAGCCGTGAAATTTCGCTTTTACTTCACGGCAAAGTAGTACTAAGTTCACGACCTGAAAATATTGCACAATCCCAACAAACCAGGAAGCTAGACTACGATTGGAGGTACATTCGAGAACTAGACCCTTTCTCCAATCTCTAACGTTAGAGGACGACTCGAGAAACACTCGAGAATCACAGCGTTCTCCAACAATAGGACATAATTCTCAAATCGAGAAAATTATAGTTTTCGAGTCGAATTCTAATGTCATTCTCTAATGGGATTCTAATGTGAATTTGGAAATGATCGCCTTTTGGCTAGTTCTCTAACCTTTCTCAAATCGAGTTCTACACCTTTTCCACCCAAAAATGAGAAAACATGAACTAAAATGAGAAAAAGTAAATTAAAATGAGAAAACAAGAATGATAATAAGAAAATAAAAATTATATTGAGAAAAAGTAAATTGTAATGAGAAAACATTATTTGTAATGAGAATTCTTAAACTTGTAACGAGAAATCGTAAATTAGAAATGGGAAAATATTCATTTATTTTAATGAAAATTTTCCCATTACTATTTTACGATTTCTCATTACTAGTTTACGTATTCTCATTACAACTTATGTTTTCTCAATACAAGTTCTATTTTCTCAATACATTTTACTTTTTCTCATTATAATTTATATGTTCTCATTATAGTTCTTGTTTTCTCATTTTAATTAACGTTTTCTCATTTTTTGGTGGAAAAGGTGTAGTGTAGTTCTCTACTGTTGCTTTCGAATAAAAAATAGTTAGAGAATTACCCTAGTTATCGAACGTAAAGACGAACATTTATCTAACGCTAGAGACTGTGTTTGTTGGGATATGACATTCGCAAAATTTTGTTGCGACTTTTTTAACTGTCCATTTCATTTAAAACAGTGCGAAAAGTGACATTTGTTGAAATTGACACAAAAAACTGGAACAATAACAGAAGGGAGATAGATAAACAAAGAATAAAGCAACATTTCACAAGCCAATTGCATGGTCCTGGCGAAACTCCACGGCTTTGATGTTAGTACTTGCCTTTACCGTTTATTTGTCACGAAGTTCCCCATCGACAACGAAAATTTTTATTTTTGTAAAGCCTATAGTTCTCGAGGTAGCGCCACATTTTCTCCATGCGCGATGTCATTAATTAGGTAAATTTATCTCCGGTAAGTATGCATTTTTTTCAGTAATGTATTGATCATATGTATAACTTTATAGATTTGTCAATGTTATTTATTTAGTCTTTGTTGCAAAATGTTATAGTGATTACAATATTTGTTAACTAACCGTTATAACGTTATCATTTTATTTGTATTTACTGAGAATTGTTTTGTAAATTGGTTTATAAACTTTAACTGTTGCCTCGCGAGTGCGCTTATATCCGGATTCCTCAAAAGTTGTTGGTGGTCGTTTTGCAGGTGCTGTTGGTAGAATAATTTGTATTTAATTTTTTGTATAAATTTCATATGTAGTTATGTTATATGTATTTAATTTATTGCAAGGCATAAAACCGATTAAAATAACGTTCCGGTTTCGGTTTTGTAACGGGTTTCTGTTTCGGTTTCCAGATAAAAAGACGAACACAAAAAAATTTTGCTACTACAACACTCGACACACATAGTTAATGCAAAGTAAGTGAAATTTTATAAAATTTCTACAATATAGTAATAAGTATTACTCGCGCTATTGATGGTTACGGATCTCGATAACTTTATTCAATTTCTTCATTCAACTTAAGTTTAATTTCTATAAGAATTCTCTTACTGAGTTCAAAAAGTGTCTTCCATGAAAATTATTCAGTGTACCCTTTCGTAAAATAAAATGTGTGTCCACAAAAAGTAGACATTAAAAATTGCAAAACCGTTTGCAACCGATTCTCGCTTTTGAAACAGTTTCGGGTTTGTTCTTTTTCAGAAAAAAAATAACGGTTACGGTTTCGGTTTTGAAAAATGAATCGGGTTTAATCAGTTAAGGTTACGGTTTCGGTTTCAGTCCTTGATTTATTGTATATCAAACTTAAAAATATTATTATTATTCGATTATTATTTTTTATATTGTGTAAAGATATTAGTAAATGTGGGTTTTAATTTTAATCAAATATTATCGAGCTATTGTTGTAATTATTTATATATCGAGGTGCCATACGAAAACTAACACTACTTCAATTTTTTACAAAAAATAACACTTTTAGGTAGTACATCTTCTTCTTTCTAGTCCAGCAAACATGGATCAACTTCTTCCCAAAACCTTTGAAAAACTGAATAGTTTCAAGTTGATATCGAACACAATTCTCCAATTTTTCTCCAACCTTAGAGATATTTTGATAACTTTCTCAAGTTGACAACCAACATCATTCTCCAAGTAGTCTCCAGCTTTGAGATATTTAGATAATTGGATAGTTTTCAAGTTGATACCCAACATCATTCTCCAAGTATTCTCTAAGCTTTGATATCTTTAGATCATTTATAAGTTCTCAAGTTGATACCAAACTTCAAGTACTCTCAAACCTTTGAGATATTTGGATAACTTTATAGTTTTCAAGTTGCTGTCCAACATATTCTCCAATCTCAAGTCTTCGTATTAAATTTAAAGAACCTAGTCCAACATTTTTTTCAGAGTCGCATGTACATCTCTGAGTCCAATTAGAGAATCCCATTTGAGAAACAGCGGTTTTTTTATATAAAATAGTACACTTTGTCAAGATTCGATCAACACAACTCGAGATATTGTCTTTTGAATAAAGAAACATTCGGAAAAGGTATTAAATCATCAGAACGTGAGGTGCCGATATTTATTTAATTAGTTCTTAATGGTAATAATATTTGTGCATATTCAGCAAAAATAACTCACCTTTAACAAACGGACCTGCCCGCCTAACTAGATAGCGGCTTTGATATTCCTCTTCTTCTTCATCCATCTCTTCCATGCTATAAATAAAATGGAAATTGAAATGAAAAATTAGTAAACAATGTATTTTAACTGCATACTTACTCCACATCATGTTCTACAGCTACATTCCTTCTAATTAAGTTCAGAAATTTAGAGCTCTCATTAGTCGCATATTTACTAAGCACAGTCCTAAAGAATCAAATATAATTTTCATAGATTAAATATTTTATTGGACACTTTTAATTATTCTTACTTTGAATATGTTTGAGCTGATTTCGGATCTATTTTCATTAGCTCACGTAGTTGTTCCTGTGACACATCGTCATTTTTATCTGGTATTAAATATTTTCGTATTTCAGCCAATGCATATGCAACACGAGCATGACCTTCAGCTGGTGAGGCTACAGTGCTTATTTCAATAAATAAATCGCGATGTAGATGTGCATAACGGGGATCACCCGTCTGTCGCAGCTCCTCTTCCTTATTGCGATCACGCATAGAGCCACGCCCTTTTATAATGATCTTACACTGCGTTTCCTCATGCAAACGGCGTAATGAATTGCCCTTTGGTCCTAGTAACTTTCCAGTGAAATTAAACTGCAATCAATGTAATAATATTTAATAGGTGCTTAAAAAGTTTTGTTGTTATAAGAAGTGCTGACAGTTTAAAACGCATCTTAAAATACCGGGAGAGGTATCAAAAGACATGTTTTGAATTTCAGGAAACGGAACCACGAGCTTTGTTCCTTGAAATCTCCAGCAAAGAACTGTCAGCAGAAGAGAGTCTTGTAAAAAGCTGTCAAAATCTCATTTCTGCTAATTTTTCGTCGAACAGGGTTCAGCAGAACTTGCAGACAAAACAGCGGTTACGTTTCTGGTTGGCTAACAATTTGAATTTACATTTTTTGTTGTTGTTTTGCTATGTCACCGATCAGCTGTTGTTGTTGTAGCGAGGTGTAGCCCTGACTAAATGTCAGACAGGGTCACCCCGAGTGTATTGCTCTTGGCCGGGTCGATATAAGTAAACGGTCCGGGTCGTTTCGGCACGATGGGTACAGCACAAGTACTGGTACCGTTCTCGTAAAACCGGCAATACAAGAAACTAGCCATGTAGGCCATGTAGGTCATTTAGCGTTACCCAGGGTGCACCAACGGGGAGGCGACCTACTCTTACACCCCCAGCTGATGCTGCTTGCTGGTTTCTGCTGGTCGAAAAATCTCCAGCAATAACTCGCGCTCTCTCTCAATTAAATGTCAAAAAGCTGATGAATTCGCCGCTAATTTTTTCAAAAAACACTTTTTTAGGAATAATTATTCATAATTAGCAGGAAAGAAACAAAGCTGCTATTTGACCGCTACTGTCACCGATAAATGACCAAAAACAACTACCAAAATTACGATTTTACCGCTGCTGGATACTTGAGTCACCAAAAAAAAAAATAAACAATCTCAGCGACATCTAGTTTTAAACCGCAAGTAATACAACCACAGCACTAGATGGCGCCGATCGTAAATCTTCATTTTTGTGTGTCATGGTAAAGTTTGGATCTGATTAAAGAAGATTTATTGGAGATAATCTCAGTGTGTGTATCCATCGCATAAGGTAATCGCGAAAAATCGCGGGTTTGTCAAAAAGCTTCTGGACTCGATGCCTTAGTAGTAACTATGAAAGAAAAAACACAACATTATGTCTTCCGCGATACCGTTATAATGAAAAAAATAATTTTTATGGATAACTTCGGTTTCGGGCGTTTTTGACAAAGTTATAAATAGGAGTGTTTGTTGGAAATCCAGCATAGAACTGTCAGCAATCTCTCAAAATCTCAAATTTGCTAAGTTTTCGTCGAACAGGATTCAGTAAAAACTTGCAAGCAAAACAGTAACAGCTGTTACGTTTCCGATTGGTTAATAAGTAATTTGAAATTTGTTAACGCCAAGAACACTCCCCGAAGGTTTTGGGGAGTGATGTCGAAGTTGACATTCCTTGGCCGGATATGAACCCTGTACGTTCCGGTACTGCCCGACTCTCGCGGGAGCGATTTTATATGACCAGTGGAACCTTCTACGTCATGTCATCCCTCCATCCGTAAGGAAGGAGAAGATGGGTAATGAGAGGCATCATATCCGTAGATCCACCATCGAGTTGGCACGCCATTACCTATGTGCATATTAGTCGCCTCTTACGACCGGTATGCCTACCTGCGGCATATTCTAAACCCCTAACCCGCAGGAGCAGGTGTACTTCGTCTGTATGTTTTTTTTTTTTGTTGTTTCTTTGCCTGTTACCGCCTAATCTACCTACCGTTTCAGTTGCAAAGAAAAATACTTCTAACGGTATGTGCTCGTGTTTTAATTACCTTGGGAAATTGCTTTACCGGTACAAACACTTTTTGTATCACCTTAATGGGCTTCTGCTTATAAACATCCGCCAGAAATTCTGTACCTGGTATGCGACCTGTACTATAGACACGGTCAAAAGCTATAATTTTATGAGAATTCACTCGTTAAAAATATGTAAAATTATCTTAAAATTAGCTTACCTTCATCAATTAATAGGGCACATAAGGGGAATTCGTTACTCAAACGATCACGTTCCTCGTTTAAATCGGCTAGAAACTTCTGAGCCACACCATTTATACGTGGACCATCATTGTCCTCATTTTTCTGAGCACCATTACTTTCCTCAAAACTTTCAGCCATCTTTATTAAAGTTTTACAAAAAATTGCTCACTGAAAATATTTCTCCTACGTGAAAAATTGTATACATACACTAGAGATGGCTTGGAAATTTTGTCTAAAGTAATCGATAGATAAAAAATCGATCAAAAACATATGGTTGCGTTTAAGGTCACATGCAACACGTTCAATATTTTCTGTGTCTGGTTAACACATCGAATCCCGAACTATTTGGGCACTCCCGGAATTTTTCAGGCTTATCTCAAGCGGGCTACCCACCTGCCAAGAAATGCCTCAAGAAAAAAACGAGCATATATTTCTTATGCCCGCTCAAGAACTTTTGACGTTTACAGAATTTTCCCATTTATTGCAGTTTACTATTATAAAAATGTATAAAACATGTGTAGCGAAGTATATACTCATCTTTGCCGTGAATCTGCACGTTTACCTCAAGAAATATATACGAGCATATTTATTTCTTGAGGTAAACCGGCGTTGCCAACCATCGAAAATTGTAGTATTTTTTCTTATGAGCTGAGTATTAGCTCAAGAAAATTTGACGTGTGAAAACAGTTCTTGACCATTTCTTGAGCGTTTGACATTTCTTGGCAGGTGAGTAGCCCGCTTCAGTCGATATTTTCCGAATTGCAGGCGCACTTAAAAAGAGCGCTTGGTGTAGCGTTTTTTTCGCCAACGTCAGGCAACACGCGACATACTCAAATGAATGCGCAAAATTACTCTTAATGATACATTTACACTGCACCAAATGCATCGCATTTGGCGAAGTTATTTCGAGAATGTTTGTCCGCAGAATGAATTGGTTTGCCAAATTAGATGAATTTAATTTAATTTGACCTAATTTGGTGATCAAATTCAATCTGCGGATGAACGGTCTCGGAAAAACTTGGCCAAAAGTGTCGCATTTGGTGCAATGTAAACGTAGCCTAACTCTCTCTTCTTTCATTCCCCATATCTCACTACACCTTGTAACGCGCTGTCAAAATTGAAAATTCCAATTGCTTAGTATTGACGCCGCTGTTTGAGGATTTTTGACAGCTATTTGACCCTGAGCGCGCTTATTTAATGCGGGCTGTTACTCTCTACGGGAAGCACTGTCGGAATATCTGATAGACCCCAATAACCCTGATAAGCAGCAGCGGATAAAATCTTGGGAAATTACCAAAAAAGAGCATAAAAAATGGGCAAATTTTTTCAGCGAGGTTCCTTTTCTAGAGATGATTGTTTAGAATCATGTATATTCTCCACTTGTTTAAAATTAACCAACTCAGCGAATGCACCATCATTCCAGTGATCTATATTCGTTAAAATCAAACAAGCTTGAATAGGTTTAAACAAAACTCAACTGAAGAAATGACAAGCTTTTCGAAATCAGTTTTTAAACAGTATTATTTATAATCTTCATATATGTATGTTATGGAGAAAAACACAGTAAAATAAAATATTACATTACAAGTACAAAAAAAAAAATCAGTTTGCGAAATGTTAGTATGATAAGCTGTTCGTAGCAGCACGAAACTTCGAAACATACTTTGATTTGTAGTCAAAAGACGCGATATGACACAAGAATTCGTAAAATTGCAGCAATGACACAGGAACTCGTAAAACTGTTGGCAACAGACCTTTTGCAACACCTGTAAACAAATAATATTAATTATTTTTAGTTGTTTATTATTTTCAGTTGAAATTTCCCATTTAGGGGAATTTATTTGCAAGAAGATATCATAAGAACATCTGAACAATGGCTTCTTCTGTCAAAATAAAAAATTTCTAGGCAATCAGACAGCAGAAATCAAACAGATGAAAGTTTGATGTGGCCTTGTTTTGAAGCTTCAATCACTGCCGAAGACGATCGATAAGTGAACAAAATCGATGAACTAATACAAAAGTTATAAGCATTCAAGTAAATATATCCATTTAATACTTAAGTACCCTACAAATAATAGCATATGTACATATGGTTCTGTCTTAACTCTATGATCTTATTTTATAATTGAAAAAGTTATGTGTCTGGTTTTGACGCTTATTTAGATTAGGATCGGTTTCTCTTATGAGAAACCAACAGTAGTCGCCCATCATAGCGACATCCCAGAATCCGTGATACCGACTTTCATTTGCTGGTGAAACCTTTCGCCATGCTCGTCACTTTCGTCGCCAAGATTTTTCGGGAAAAAATTTAAGTGGGAGTGTAAGAAATGAATTTTTAAAGACATATTTACTCCTGAAAGAAAATAAAAAAGTAAATTAGATAAATACATAAGTGGCACATTAGTATATAATTTTCTTAGGCTGGATTTATCTTTCAATTCAGAACCAATTTTTCGTTTATATTTTTCCCGTTCTTGTTTGTTCGGAACTGGACGATGAATTCAGATTTATGGCTATATATAACTAATGGCGGCGATATACCAACAGGTTATCATAACTTCTAACGAGATTTTTAGCCGAGCTTCTCTTTCCAACTTATGGTGTGTTGCTTTTGAGTTTTCCTACAAGTTGGCGGGACCAACAGTTTTTTGCCGACTCCGAACGGCACTTGCAAAGCAAATGAATTTTTTGCTGAGAAGCTTCTCATGGCAGAAATACACCCGGAGAGCTTGCCAAACTACTGCCGAGGGGCGACCCCGTTTAGAAAAATTATTTTTCTAAATAATTTTTGATGTTACTTTTGCCGGGCATCGAACCGCCACGACTTGGTGTAGAAGGCCGAACACTTAACCGCTACACCACGGCGGCCGGCTATATATTCTCATGTAAATTTATGTAATATATAATTTATTGCAGATGAAACAGAACATATCTGGATCATTTGTACACTCAAACTCTCGCGCCCTTTTATTTATTTTTTATTTTTAAGTAAATGACGGGTTATAAACTGCAATTATAAACTGAACAGTATCCGGCGAGCCTTGCAGATATTATGAAGGAACAAGTCGCATGTACTCTTATTTATACTTAGATCCAGTAAAAATTCAAGCCTACCTAAACAAAAAGGTTCCCTAGTTCTACAAAGAAAACACTACCTGCCTCAAAAATATGCTCTTGTTTAAAATGTACCTAGGTTTGAGAAAACGACACTAACAGCTTTTTGTATCTAATAACTTTTCGAAAATCTACCTGCTAACTAACTGATATACGAATACTAACACATATGTACCAGTAGGGTACTTAAGCATTAAATGGATATATTTACTTGAATGCTTATAACTTTTGTATTAGTTCATCGATTTTGTTCATTGATAGCTTGGTTTTTTTGTAATAAAACAGAGCTTAGAGGGGGGGGGGGGGGGGCCGTGGGGGGGAAATATCTGCTAAAAAACAAAAAGTTTTCGAGATGCTTCCTCGCAAAGTACAAATTTTTTTATATTTTTACAAAAAAAATTTAAAAAATCCGTAATGATTGTTCAATATGTTTGAATCTGCAGGACCTAGCAAAAAGTGTTGTATGTACTGATTATAGTAAATTTTATAAGCTTTCAAACCGTTTTCGAATAGCTCAATTTGTTCTTGAGATATACACGATTAAGTGGAGCCATCTTTTTTATTTTTTTGAAATAACGGTAAATCGTAAATATCTCAAAAACGGTACCATTCAAGTAAAAATAACCTTGATTTTCGGAATTAGGAGGTGATTTTACATAGGAATTTCACTATGGCGTCTCTGGTGCATTTTGGCTGTAAACCAGTGTTATTTGAATGGACGGCAGGCGTCGGTTAACTTTAGAAACGCAACATCAAAACCTAGACGTATTAGACAGGGTGGTGTCCTATCCCCGACACTGTTTAATTTCTATCTATCGAAGATGCCCCCACCACCAGAGGGCGTCTCCGTCGTTTCATATGCCGACGACTGTACAATAATGGCGACGGGGAAGGGCCCCTATACTGATGAACTCTGTACGAGAATCAGTGGTTACCTCTGCGACCTTTCCAGGTTTTTCACTGAGCGAGATCTGACAATATCTCCGACAAAATCAACGGCGACGCTTTTTACGACATGGGCGCACCAGGTGAGAAATAAATTAGACATTTTCGTTGATGGCACTAAGCTACCAACTGTCAGCCACCCAAAGTTATTAGGGATGACACTGGATAATACTTTCTCATTTGCTGGTCATGTGTCTGCAATGGTCTCAAAGGTACGTGGCCGCAACAAGATCCTCAAGTCACTTGCCGCCAGTACTTGGGGAAAAGACAAAGAAACGTTGCTGACTACATATAAGGCCATTGGGCGACCAGTCTTTGACTATGGTGCACCCATATGGTCGCCTAATGTACATAACACCAACTGGACGAAGTTACAAGTCTGCCAAAATACTGCCATCAGAACTGCTACGGGATGTCTCCTCATGTCTTCCGAGTCTCACTTCCATCAGGAGGCAAAACTGCTTAATGTAAAAGAGCATGCGGAAATGCTGAGCAGGTAATTCCTTCTGAACTGCCACAAGCGAGCACATCCAAACCGTCATCTTTTGGACATAGATCCGCCCCCGAGATACATAAGGAGACATCTCCGTAAGCATTATGATGAGATCCGGCATCATATTACCTTGCCGTTTGATCTGCAGAATCATAAGCGGGCTCTAACCGACATCCACACCGAGTCGGTAGATACTTTTGTCGGATCTCTACCTGTGAATGCCGTTCTGAACAGTCCTCCACCAGATATTGCTGAAGAAGAACGCACCTTACCAAGGGAGACAAGAGTGACCTTGGCACAGCTTAGGTCTGGATATAGTGTAAGGTTAAACTCCTACTTATCCAGACTTAATGATACAATCTTAAATACATGCCCTGCATGTGGTAGGACCTCCCATGATACTCTACATCTCTTCAATTGTTCATCTGAACCTACTCTTCTAACCCCTCTGTCCCTCTGGACAAACCCTGTTGAAACTGCACGTTTCCTTGGACTCCCCTTAGAAGAGCTTGATGAAGATCTTCGGAATGATCATACACTCTAGACAGGGCAATGCATTGTTAACAACAACAACAACGACAACAACATATCTCATAAAATGTGAACCTTCTTAATACCAAAACGCTTAATATGGTTGCTCGCGAGTAACTTGCTCGGAAAATTTGTTTATAATTTGTAATTTGGGTAGAACTTCAAATATTGTGTACAAAGAAGTTCTAAAATTTATGTTCTTTATATTGGAAAAATAAACTTTAAGCTTTATCAGTCCGATGAAAACATTTTTTGTGACCGAAATTTGGGTTTATCGAGCAGAAAAACTTTAAAGCTTACATGACAACACGACCCTTATGTGCTGAACTCCAGTATTTTTGTTGGATTTTATTCTTTGCTAACCCAGCTGCAAAAAAAATCAGAAATTATACGCAAACTAAGTCGCGGGCACCAGCTAGTATAAAATAAAATCTTTAAAAACTTAACTGATTACGGGCGGATTTCTCGAATGCTGTTAACGTCAAAGTTCACTGTCAATTCACTGTCAGTATAACAGCCAGTTCATTTGCCCTTTATTTAACAGGAGGATGAACTGCCCGATAAAATTTAAAGTGAGCATTAAGTTGACGGCTAGTTGAGAACTCCGCCCTAAGTTCTTGCATGAATTACATATGGTAGCACTTTAATTTGACAACCAGTTTCGAATTCTAATTAGAATGTGACTGCTAGACGAATCGTCAAGAGACCTATCGTTCGTGTGTGTTAAGGATGATTTACACGGGTCGATTTTCTGGTCGGTTTTGAAGGTTATCCTTCGCCAAGAGAATGAGGCCGTAAACTGTGGAGCCTAACTTCGAAAAACGGAGAACGTAATTTTTGTAGTTATGTCTTAGGGCCGTTTTCATAAAAGTATCCAACCCGGTTAGCGGCGTTAATTGACGTATTTTGTTAGCTGTCAAATGAATCGCCGATTAGTCGTTATCGGCTTGTATGGAAGCGCCCCTCAATCTCTTCAAAAAGTTGGTTTCGTCCCATACCCAGCTGACTGATGTACAATGTAATGATTAAATCGTATTATATAAGTTGAGTATGTATTATGTAAATAATATTCCATAGACAACTAATTTAGTTGTATTATTATGATAGAATTTATTTCAGTATTACGTTTATATAATATTACGGTATTTCCATCGTCGCTTTCAAAATATTATAATGATTTTGGTATTAAAATTTATAAATATGAATTATACCGTTATTAGTTTTATTTATATTTAGCAAGAATTGTTTTGTAGATTGGCTTATAAATTTTAACTGGAGGCTCGCGAGTGTTCTTATATCCAGATTCCCCAAAAGTAGTTGGTGGCCGCTTTGCAGGTGCTGTCGATTGAAAAACTTTTATTTAATTATTTTTATATTTTATATTATGCGTTTATATTTAATGTAATGAAAGGAAGATATTATGGTTGTTGATTTTTATGGTCATTATATTAATATAGAAAAGCTTTACAGACTATTAACCAGTTACTATGTAATATTTTATTATAGTACCTTTTATTTTATTTATATTGCATAATTTATATATGTATTTTGTGATTGATTGGTTACCAAATACCGTTCGGATATGGCATTTCGGCCATTGTCTTCGAATGTATGCGCAAGAACTCTAACGATCTCATTCTCAATGGCGAACGAGAAAGGCTAATTTAAACGGGTCGGTTTTCTAATCGATTTTTCATTCAACCTTTAAATACAAGGTGTGAATGTTGTTGTTGTTGTTGTTAACAATGCCGTAAATGTGAATCGATCGAATAGCTATTTATACGGTGGAACGACAAAAAATCGACCCGTATAAATCAGCCTTAACGCACGCGAACGAAAGGTCTCTTGAAGCTCTAATAAGAATCAGAAAATATTTGTCAAATTAAAATGTTACCATATGCAATTTATGCAAGTTCAGTTAAGTTTTTTAAAGTTTTTATCTTATTTCAAAATTCTGCGAACTTCCTTTTTGGCTGGTTGACATACAAATTTCGGATTCTAATTAGAATGTGATTGCTAGACGAAACGTCAAGAGACCTATCGTTTGTGTGTGTTACCGTTCACCATAGAGAATGAGGCCGTAATGTGCTGTTCATGCTGAGCCTGCATTTTGCATTTAGCCCAAAATGCAGCATTTTTTTCCATAAAATTTTGAAAGCTAAACGCAACTAAATGCTACTTTATTTCTGCATTAAGAAAAAGGAAAAAAAAAAAAAAAGTTGCATACTTTTGGGCGAACCGCTGTTTATATTAGGATATCTTCTCACTAAGCAAGTCAATGTACTTATGCAATAATTTTTCCAGTTAACAGTTGCAATTTTCGAGGTGAAGAGTTTCCAAGAAAGTAGGTTTCCTTACCGACGAACTCACTTTTATTAAAGGAAAAGAAGTTTATCTGAAAAGGCAAGCACACTTCAACTTGCGATGTAGGAACGCACCGAAAGTTAGCGAAATGCGCATTTTCAAAATGCGGCATCATGAACGCATCTTCGAAATGTACGACCGAAAATGGAAAATGCTGCTTTTAAAACTCAGCATGAACACTACATATGTAAATCAAAAGTGTAAAGATACGAGTAAAGTTAGGACCTCACTTTCGTATTTCTTTCGTTATGAAATCAACCACAAAACACACGGAAATTTATAAGAAATTATATTTTATATTCAAACTTGTTAAAGAATTCATTGGTCGCGACTTTTAATAATACTTAATGATTATTTGAAGTTGTTTCACTTCCTTAAATTTTAGCGCTTAAATAGTTCGATCAAATATAACAATTTTAAAACCCAAAGACTTATAAAAAACATGTGTTCTCTTATTTTCTCGAACTTAATAAACAATATACAAATATGGTATTTTCTTGGGGTGTAAAAGTAGGTCGCCTCCCAGTTGGTGCACCCTGGGTAACGCTAAATGCCCTACATAGCCTACACGGCTAGTTTCTGGTATTGCCGGTTCTACGAGAACGGTACCAGTACTTCTGCTGTACCCATCGTGCCGAAACGACCCGGGCCGTTTTCTTATATCGACCCGGCCAAGAGCAATACACTCGAGGTGACCCTGTCTGACAATTAGGCAGGGCTACACCTCGCTACAACAACAACATGGTATTTTCTTACCTTTCTTATATGGTGTTACGCCTGCACGTCTGGCAAAAGGACCTTGATCCTCTTCGTCATCCGATTGTTCCATGCTGAAATTTGAAATACAAAGTCAAAATATTGTAGCTAAAGTTGGGAGTTAATTAAGTTCGATATTAAAGTCTTTAGTGGTATTTTAAAACTACTAAATGTTTATGCTTAAAAGTGGGCGGTGCCACGCCTACTTCCCCAAAATACACAATACAGACACTGAGCCAAAAAAATCGTTTTTTCAAAAATCATATCCTGCCTGAGGTTCTGGCAATTCACTTCTGAATAAAATTTCTGAAAACTTTGAAATTCTTATGTAATTTGACAAAATTTTTACTATTTTTTTAGGAAGTGAATTACATCTCATTGATTTATTTTTCCCCCGTTTTTCGGAATTAGCCTCCTTTGATTGATGCCGGTTTTCTATTGAAAAATGTATGTTAAATGTATGTGGTATACAAAGAATTAAAAGCCATAAAATATAATTGCAAAACCGTGCAATTGTAAACAGCTGATCGTGACATGGCAGTACCTACTGAATTGCTGTAAACCACAGCATCCCGGTAGACAACTGCTTGAACTCATTCCGCCTCCTAGGACCATAAGATCGCATTTACGTAAACATTTTGATGAGATCCGGCACTATATAACAACGCCGTTTGATCTACAGGTGCATAAACAGGCCTTGGGGCATATCCATACAACGTCTGTGGGCCATTACTCTGCGCTCTGTCCGCTAAACAATGTCTTACATGCCGCAACACCTGGCATTTCTGAAGAGGAGCGTCATCTTCCTCGAGAGACAAGGGTCACTCTGGCTCAATTACGCTCTGGATATTGTAGCAGGTTAAACTCCTACATATCTAGACTGAACCCTGATGTGCCGAATGTATGTCCGGCATGCGGCTCGTCCCCCCACAATACCAATCACTTATTTTCTTGCTCATTTGAGCCCACTCTTCTAACACCCATCTCTCTTTGGTCCAACCCTATTGAAACTGCTAGTTTCCTTGGACTCCCGTTAGAAGATATTGATGACAATTTAGGTTAAGGAAAAATACGCGTTGGGCAGGACTACACCTCGTTACAACAACAACATAGCAAAACAACAACAACAAAATGCAAATTCAAATTATTAGCCAATCAGGAACGTAACAGTTGTTTTGCCTGCAAGTTTTTACTGATTCCTAAGCAAATTTGAGATTTTGGTCTCCATTTTCAAAAAAAATAAAAAAATAAATTTTCCGTCTTGATGTTAGGTTAGGTTAGGTTCAAGTGGCTGCCGCAGAGGCACACTTAGGCCAGTTTTGAAAGGCCCGTTGTGATACCACCAACACAAGGAAAGTCAGTCCCGGGACCCAGCCAAATGGAAAATCCCTGAGTTGTTGGGATTTTCCACATAGCAGAATCCCGGGACTGACACTCCTAAACCGACACCGTTACTCCTCCTCGAACCACTTAGATGACTTTATGAAGGCCATCAAGTCCTTTATGTCCAGTTCCGCGATCTGGCTTAGGCTACCCAGGAACGGAACTCCCAAAAAGCGCGTTCTCGCGCCGCTTAAAGCCGGACAGTTGCAGATGAGGTGTTCCACTGTTTCCTCCTCCTCATCATCTTTGCAACTCCTGCAGCATCGTCGGTAGGGCACACTTAGCCTTTCTGCATGCCTACCAATGAGGCAGTGACCGGTTAATACCCCTATCAATATGCAAATTTCCCTCCTAGTTAGGGCATAAATGCGTCTAGACCTTTTAAGATCCCATTTTGGCCAGGTTTGTTTCGATATCCGACACCCTGGGGATTGCAGCCATCTTTCGTTGGCTTGACGGAGTGTGTGCTCCCGGAAACGTCTTGATGTTAGTGCACACACTAAATTTAATCATTACTCCATAGGAAAAAATTAGCTTTTTTATTGGGTATTGGGCCAAACCCACTTTTTTGAACAGACTAAGACATAAGCAAATAAACTTTCGTTTTTCGAAGTTACCAAAGTTGGACCCTTAAAAAAATCGGCTTTCCAATTCTTCTGTTTAAAAAATTTAAAAAAGTTAGATGTGGGTGTGGTCTTCTTGCTCTTTTTACTTGATTCGTGTACTTTTTATTTTTTCGAAGATCTTACTTTGACCCTGTATAGCACTTCTAACATAAACTTTTTAACAGAAAAAGGACACCTTTCAAAAAAGAGAGGCAGGCAGGCCACGCCCACATTCATTTTTCAAACCAAACAATTAGGAAAGCAAATCGTCGAAGGGTCCAACTTCGAACTTCGAAATCCCGTAACTAAGTTTAGCAGGCTAACTTCGAAAAACGGGGAGCGTCATTTTTTTAAAGTGGGCGTATTATCTACATATGTACATTAGTTAATAGGTATCTTAGTATAAAAATAATACATTTTAACCAGCATACTTACTCATGCTCAGCCACGCTTTTCTTAATTAGCTTTATAAATTTTGAATCTCCTCCAGTTGAGAATTTAGTAAGTACCGTTCTAAAAGAAAATTTTTTTTTTATTATTTGAATTTATAAAGGATACATTTTACTATCGTTAGTTCAAACAACTCGACTTACTTTGAATATGACTGTGCCGATTTCGGGTCTATTTCCATAAGTTCGCGTAGTTGTTCCTGCGAAACTTCATCATTTTTATCTGGTGTAAGATATTTGCGTATTTCAGCCAATGCATATGCAACACGAGCATGCGCTTCGGCCGGTTCTGCTACAGTGCTTATTTCTATGAATAGAGGACGTTGTAAATGTGCATGTCGGGGATCATTTGAGTTTCGCAGCTCCTCTTCCTTGGTGCGGTCACGCATAGATCCACGTCCTTTAATAAATATTTTGCACTGTGTTTCTGCATGCAAACGACGCAATGAATTTCCCTTTGGACCGAGTAATTTTCCAGTAAAATTGAACTGCCAGAAAGGTAACATTGAAAAAAATAATACATATTAGATTTTGGGCATTTTTTGAACTAAAGAACGAAATATTTCAGTAAAGTGAACACAATCTTTCTGTGCAACTTTTTAGATGAGACATTTTTATTAGGCCACTTTTTTGAAAAGACTAAGACATAAGCAAAAAAAAACTGGCATTCCTCGATTTTCGAAGTCTCCACCGTTGGACCCTTAAAAAATTTGGTTTTCCAATAGTTCTGTTTAAAAAATTGATGGTTAGATGTGGATATTATAATTTTGTCCACATAACAGTACTACGTAACGGCATAAAATAATCGAGATAGATATAGAGTTCCATATATGAAAGTTCTTAGGTTGAAAAGAGGTGTTCGGTTAAACTGAAATTAGCCAGCCTTCCTTACTTGTTATACTTATGTATGTCTTAATATCTTCGAAAAAGTTGATATGATCCCATACCCATCCGGCTGCTGTAGAGTGTTACAAAACCAAGTCTTCAAGGGTCAAAGTTCGAACTTCGAGATCCCATAACTAAGTTGTGGAGGCTAACTTCGAAAAACGGGGAGTAGCATTTTTTTACTTATGTCTTAATCTCTTCAAAAAAGTTCGTTTGGTTCAATACCCAGAAAAAAATTTGATTTAGTCGTATAGTGTAGTTGGTAGTCGTCACAATAACTCTGCATCACTATAACTCTATTTGGAATGAGATGGACTAAGCAGGGTGAAGTACTCGGTGAAGTACTCTTAAAGTATTATAGATTTATCTACAAAAACAGGGCTTAGTTCTTAATATCGAGTCTTAACGTTAAGTTCTAATGTGAACTTCTAACTTTATAAATCTTTTATTTTTCTAATCGCTCTGTAATCGACTTCTAGCCTAGTTTGCTAACTGACAGGGTGCCCTTTCAAAGCATCCACAATTTTTTTCATAGCACCAACCAACTTTATATTTATTCATAAGAGGACCCTGGTAGCTAAAATCTTTGTTTAATACGACTATGATTGCCCAACATTTTAAGTGTCTTTTTCAAGTTAAGATTTTATTTAAAACACTTGAGAATACTATTGAAAAAATTAGCACTAAAATTTGACCAAACGTTGGTTTTTACCTTTGGAAACTGCTTTACCGGCACGTACACCTTTTGTATCACCTTAATTGGTTTCTGCATATACACATCGGCAAGAAATTCTGTACCTGGTATGCGGCCGGTTGAATATACCCGATCAAAGGCTGTAAATTACAACAAAGATGAAGTCGAATGTGTATACATACAATTTTAAGCATTTACGAAAAATTAGTTATGTACCTTCATCAATGAGTAGAGAGCACAGCGGAAATTCGCTTCCTAAACGTTCACGTTCCTTTTCCAAGTCCGCAAGAAATCTCTGAGCCACATCATTTATACGTGGACCATCATTGTCATACATTTTTTGAACCTCATTACTTTCATCAGCCATTTTCACAATTTTTAAGCGAATATAATACTGCTGTTAGATTTTCAATTCTGCACTTAATTCACTTAACACCCCTACTGAACAAACTATTCAACACAGTAGAACCAGTTTGCCCAAAGATGACTTGATGTGAAACTCTCTCGCGCGCCACCTATCGGGGGTACTGATTATGTATTGCGACTTGGCACTACATAATCGAGGAACATCTGCCAGCAGAAGCAGCGAAAAATCTGGTTACCAGATGAAATATATTGACAGGAAAGAGTAGGTTTTTTATTTGTGATTTTAGTTAAAAAGGCGGTAAGAACATAATAAATAAGAGTATAAAATGATAATCACAAGCAAATGTGTCGTAGGATTTGCTGATGGCCAAAGTTTACTTTAATTTCCCTATTAGCGCGAATAATATCGTTTTGAAATTGAGCAGGTATTTCGATGGTAAATTGGTTATTTGCTTCAAATATCAACATTTATTAAGAAAAAAAAAATATGAAATAGTGCGTTGTAAGAAAAACATTCATAAAGTAAACCTTTTCTTGGCACATTTACATGACTTAATAAAATAACCAAAGTTTAAATCAAAATGCCCAAATATTATCTTCGCAATACTGGTACCACTGGACACTGTTATAAAAAATTACACAATTAGAGCGCTCTCAGAGAGTAATAAGTTTCGGATCAAGTCATCTTTGGTTTGCACCAAACAACAACGTCGCTCTATTCACCTCCGAAGAGTACTTGGGGATTGCAGTCAACGATTTTTGTGCATTTCAGGGTGTTGTGTTGCAAATTTTATAAGGTGGGAGAAAAAAAATGTTTTTGGAGAGGAGAAATAGTTAAATTTGGGATTTTTCGTTTTAAGAAAAATTATTATACATTGGGTTATATTTCCAAAAAAAAAATGCAATACTATGAATACAGGGTTCAAATATTTATATTTCAATGTTATAATATCAAAAATGAGTTCCTCGACCAAAAAAAACGATATACAAAAAAAAAAAAAAAAAAACAATCTAAAATTGCTTCATTTACATGAAAAACTATCAAAAAAGAGACAAATTGACTTAGGTAAAAATTAAGGTCAATAATGAGTTCCTCGATCCAAAAAATAGCGTTATACGAAAAAACCCATCTAAAATTGCTTCATTTGATCAAGTTTTGATAATTTTTTTCACACACAGGGTTACCAACTTTGAATAAAAACAACAAAGAAATCAGACCTATAGGCCAAAAACTCAGTATGAAGATTTGATATGGGAGTTTCATCTCCAATTGATTTCATCAATTACGGAGAGATGACCCCTCATTTTGTGCAACATTGTAGCTCTTAAACTGTACCTCTGATTGAAACCCATTATATGGCGGATTTTTAGAGCTATCGAAAACCCTTTTATGCGCTGAATACCGGGGTTCGATCGGATAAGCAAAGCTGGAGATTTTTCTCCCTTTTTTAAAAACGATAACTTTGCAAAATCTCAAAACCTATAGCGAATTTTGGATTTTTCTCTTCACAATCGGAATCTGCACGTTTTGTTTTACTTAATAAATGTGTACCAAGTTTACGGCTATCAAGGTTTTATATAATCTGCTACACCCTGAATGCATATGGTTTTTAAAATTTTCAAATGCAACGTGCAAGTTCCAAAAGTTATCCAATTCGAGTGAAGTTTTGCATAGCTTAGTTTTAGAGCAAAATCTATCAGATTCCGGCCGGAGAAAAAAAATTTTTTTTTAAGGAACAGCTTAATATACACATTTGTATAACATTTCATTACAATAACAAAAATTACAGAAAAATCAATTTCATCACTATGTCCAAGAAATTCACGCTGAGCGTTTATATTACCTTTTCCTCAAATTTTGAAAATTTCCTCATGTTTTAATATAATTTATTTTGTTGAAATTTTTATTAAGATTTTTTTGTTGCTGAAATGCAACCATGCCCGTCATAAAATTCCAAACTACAACGGATTTCAACTCTGAAAAGTTCACTTCCGAGGAGGGCTTTCACCACAATGACAGAACTGGTTATACTGTGCTGTTCAAAAAGCTAACTTGATATGAAAAGTCAACTTTGCGTGAGACGCTGCCACTTTGGCTAATTGGCAGCACTGAAAATCATGAAAAAATTTGACATTAGATACCTACCGCAAAAAGACGGAGTCAGGTGAAAATATACTAAAATATATTTTTTATAAATCAGTTTGAATTTTTTGAATATTTTTTGCGTAATTTAACTTTATATTTTTTGTATTTTTTTATATTTTGTGTAAATTTTTATTAAATTTTTTGTATACATTTTACTATCTTTTTGGGGTGTAAAAGTAGGTCGCCTCCAAGTTGGTGCACCCTGGGTAACGCTAAATGACCTACATAGCCTACACGGCTAGTTTCTCGTATTGCCGGTTCTACGAGAACGGTACCAGTACTTGTGCTGTACCCTTCGTGCCGAAACGACCCGGGCCGTTTTCTTATATCGACTCGGCCAAGAGCAATACACTCGGGGTGACCCTGTCTCGACATTTAGGCAGGGCTACACCTCGCTACAACAACAACAACAACAACAACAACATCTTTTGTCTAGTTTTTACTATATTTTTACTCTATTTTTTGTGTAAATTTTACTATATTTTTTGAGTAATTTTTACATTTATTTTTTGTGTAATTTTACTATAGTTTTTATTTAATTTTTACTATAATTATGGGTATTTTTTTACTATATTCTGGTGTCGTTTTTACTATATTTTTGTCAAATTTTTACTATATTCTTTGAGTAATTTTTGCTATATACGGATTTTGCTAATTTAATGACTGCAGCGCCATCTGTTGAGAGGAGGTATCCAAGGAATCAACTGTCGTCATATCAATTTATTTCTAATAAAAAAATTGTTTATCAAATTTAATTAGCACTATTCATTTCCGACAATTCCGTTGACAATTTTTTTATATTTCTTCTATATTTGAAATCTTTTTCTTATTTCTCAGATACCCTTCCTTTGAGTATTGTCTAAAATACTCAAAATTCCATTGAAAATACCATATTTCGTTTTCAAAGTAATGGCACCATTAAATAAAGTCATGAAAAAATACCACTTTTCGTGCTTTCTCAGAGAACAAGTTTTTCATCTAGTCAACTAAAGATCACAAATTGTAAAATAGTGCTATCGATAGATTATTCGTAATTGGTGGCGTTTCAATCTCGCAACTGTTGAGTTATAATGCATTTCCATTACCCCATAAATGTATATTAACCCCTAAAAAATCATGTTTTTTATATGCAACATTTTATGTACATAATGGGGAACATTTTTTTCATACCTGAACCCCATTTCTTTAACTCAATTCGATCGATCGTACCGACTGAAATAGTCGATTTGACGTCATAATGACGTCACACTCATTGTTTTTGTTTCTGTAAAAAAAAATTAATTTTGTCGATTTATTTTCTTACTTGCTTTTGAGGTAGTGACAAAAAAAGTTTTTTTCAATTTTGAATCGATTCGAGTCTGACCAAGGCGAGTCTGACGACATTAAAATCGAGAATTTTGTCCATTTTTTACAGAAACGGGGTACTGTAGTAGTTTAAAAAAAAAGGAAAGAAAAAAAGAAAAGGAGTAGCAGTATACTGCTGTAGATGAAAAAAACCTTTGGATGAAAGTTTTGAAGGACATACATTTAAATCACCAACTGAAATTATATACACACATTATTGGTTAGGTTTTATGTAATATGTCAATAGAAAATTAATTTTCATTTATTATTTATTTTATTTCTTTGTATTTTATTAATCATTAAGATTTATATATGGAATATTTCATTGATATTTTATTATGTCTTGTTACGCATTTTATAATTCCATATTTTGATAACTTCGATATAATTTTATTTGTATTTCTTAAGAATTCCTCTGTAAATTGGTGTATACGGGTAAGCTCTAGTGGGGGCCTCGCGAGCGCGCTTAAATCCCGGTCCGGCAGCAATAGGTGGTCGCTTAACAAACACTGTTGATGGGATTAGTTTTATTTTTATTATTTTTGTAAGAATTTAAATTTTTTTAATATTTTAACTACATATATGCAAAATTGTTATATTTAAAAACTTGTTATAAGTATTTATTAGATTTTACGAGCTAGTTTTTTTGTGAACTTAAAATAGCCATTTAATCGCCTAGGCGATTTTGGCCGTTTTGTTATGAATAGCTTTGATTCTTGAAATCTCCAGCAAAGAAGAGTCAGCAGAAGAGAGTCTTGTAAAAAGCTCTCAAAATCTCATTTCTGCTAATTTTTCGTCGAACAGGGTCAGCAGAAACTTGCATGGTTCAATAATACATGTTGAGGCAAAGGCGAATTCCCATGTATTTTGTTTTTGTAAATTTATGGGCAGATTGTCAAAATAAATATTCGCCCTGGACATAATCCAAATTCGCCTTCGGCTCGTTTGGTGAATTGCATGTGTATCTTCAGTGCTCGTGGAAGGCACACTGATGCTATTGGCACTAATCTTGTGTACTTTCCACCAAATATTATGTGAATCATTTTTGTTTTCTGCATTTTTCCCGTAAAAATTTAAAATAAAAGTTATCTCATTAGAATAAACGGGTCGAGTTCTTCACTGCCCGAACCTTGACATTGTCGACAACAAAGTCTTCGGCGACCTTATTCACGACAGCGCAGGTTGGAATGGAATTAGAAATTTATGTAGGTGATCATAAAATACCTACTGTCGCTCACCCAAAAATCTTAGGAGTGACTTTTGACACCATGCACACTTTCGCTGCCCATTCAGCTGCAATTGTCTCAAAATTACAGAGCCGCAACAAAATCCTCAAGTCACTAGCCGGCAGTACTTGGGGTAAAGACAAAGAAACGTTGTCGGTAACGTACAAGGCAATTGGTCGGCCGATCCTGAACTATGCGTCGCCGATATGGTCGCCGGGGCTTGCTTGTCAAAACCCCGCGCTCAGAACCGCTACGGGGTGCGTCCTTATGTCACCTATATCTCATATACATAATGAGGTGGAAATGCTTCCAGTTAGGGAGCATAATGAAATGCTAAACAAGCAGTACCTACTGAATTGCTGTAAACCACAGCATCCCGGTAGACAACTGCTTGAACTCATTCCGCCTCCTAGGACCATAAGGTCGCATCTACGTAAACATTTTGATGAGATCCGTCACTATATAACAACGCCGTTTGATCTACAGGTGCACAAACAGGCTTTGGGGCATATCCATACAACGTCTGTTGGCCATTACTCTGCGCTCTGTCCGCTAAACAATGTCTTACATGCCGCAACACCTGGCATTTCTGAAGAGGAGCGTCATCTTCCTCGAGAGACAAGGGTCACTCTGGCTCAATTACGCTCTGGATATTGTAGTAGGTTAAACTCCTACATATCTAGACTGAACCCTGATGTGCCGAATGTATGTCCGGTATGCGGCTCGTCCCCCCACAATACCAATCACTTATTTTCTTGCTCATTTGATCCCACTCTTCTAACACCCATCTCTCTTTGGTCCAACCCTATTGAAACTGCTACTTTCCTTGGACTCCCGTTAGAAGATATTGATGACAATTTAGGTTAAGGAAAAATACGCGTTGGGCTGGACTACACCTCGTTACAACAACAACAACAACAACGGGTTGACTTTCGCACAGTTGGAAAAAAGGAAACATGTCAAGATAAAAAAGTGCGTCGAAGTTGTTTACATAAACAAATTGTGGATTGAGCCCCGGTCTCTTATGGGAAAGTGTAATTTTTTGGGACTCGCGCGGTTTTTCCCGCATAACTTTTGATAGAATTGAGATATTTTATTTCTGTTTTCAGATTCTTAATTAAGACGTAAATGCGCGTCTTTGGGTACTTCATTTGATATATTTTATCCGATTTTCGGTAGGTACCCATATACATATACATGTACACACTAAAATAAAAATGTCCTTTAGTTTCTACTTTCACAGTTGAGATGTTTAGGGCCTACTCTACCATTCTCCCAAAGTAGTTTTTCCCAAAGCGTGGTGCACTCTCAGAAAGTTTCCCCCTGCTGATAACTACTACTTCGTTTCAACGAACACTGCTCAGAAAAAAAAGTGAGCCAAAGTTATTACTGATTTGTTTCAACGAACACAACTAAATTAGAATTCGCCTTGAGTTTGACAATATGCCCATTTTTGTAAATAAAAAAAGTTTTAGTTCGTCTTGTTGATAACTCAACCTGTATAATGGAACCATGGAAACTTGCAGATAAAACAGCGGTTACGTTTCTGATTGGCTAACAATTTGAATTTACATTTTTTGTTTTGCTATGCCACCGACCAGCTGTTCCTGCTTGCTGGTTTCTGCTGGACGAAAAATCTCCAGCAATAACTTGCAGCGAATTGGCGCTCTCTCTCTCAATTAAATGCAGGAAAGAAACGAAGCTAATACTACTTTGTTATTATGTAAATATATGGCGATACGTTAAAGCAGCCTAAAAATGGCCGAAAATTTAAAAATCTACTTGGGTGTTGCCAATTATAGGGCCAACAACATTTATAGGGCTACTACCCACCTTCAGGCTGCTTTTCATTAGGTCAAATGGTGTCAAATTTCATCGACTTTAGGGAGATTTGGTTGCTTATTTCGATAAAGTCGATAGAATTTGTCAAAATTTGGCCTAACGAAACGTGCGTTGAAAAGCGTTATGAGACAGTTTGCATTGAACTACATATGTAACTTTTTCTCAGCTGTCAAAAATGAAATGTCGCTAAAAGGTCGAATACATAAAGCTTTGTTAACCTCGCCTGACATTTGCTACCTCAAAACTTTGCGTCCAACTTCAGAGGTATGCTACAATGAACGCCTTGACGCTTCTCTTTTGTACATTTGTTTTCGTTATTTTTTTCTTTGCATTCGTAGTGTTTTAGTTAATTTATTAATTTAATAGAGAAAAAATGAATTAATTATTATTTTCTCCAACATTTTATTCTTTAATTGAAGCAAAATCATCAACATCTGATTGTCAAAGCAAGCAAAGCAAGCAAAATTTGAGAGTTTGCCAAACTTCAACCTCGCTTCAACTTTGAGGTCTCCAATTTGCCATGCTTGGTTTAAATACGTATACTGAACTTTTCTGTCAAAGCCAAAGTAAAGTTTTATGTAACTGACCCATAAAGTCGTTTCTGTTTACAGCTTTAGAGCGATTTACAGTGTTTCCACCTATCTGTTTTTTTTTATCGTGAAAAAATCATGCCATATGGGTATCAAATGAAAAATATTTTCTGGCGTTATTTTCAGGGAGGGTGCCCACATAGGGTTGCCATATTTTAAAGTTCAGCAAGATATGTCAATATGGAATAAAATTAACCCCCGAATTCTGTAAGCTGTCTCTAGTCACTAATAGAGACAGTTCGTGTTCCAATTCCATGTTGTCAATTACAAACCTCAAATGACAGATCTCAATTTTTTGACTTGAGATGAGACAAAATTACAGAATTCCGGGGTAAAGCTACTATCAGCCGCATACCAACTATGATAGTTATTTACTCGTATGTATATCGATGACTATCTTGGATGAAATTTGGATATGGATGGTATGCTTCATTATAAGAATTTCTAATTGGATATTGCCACCTGAGGCGGTTAACAAGCCAAATAGGTGAATTTTTTTTGGAAAGCTATTTTGGATTGCTTATCGTTACCCTGATATAGAAAGACCCTAATTTGTATTTTTTTAGCTTCATAAATTGCTGAAAAAACTCAATTATAGTAAACCATAGCAACCATGGCTTGCTCGAAAACACAAATATAGTCTAGTACCAAGTTATTAATACAAATCTATCAGCAACTTGTTTTAAAAATAAAATGAGTTAGGGCCTTTCTATAGAAGGGATAAGGTTATACTGTTGGTAAGATTATGCGACAAATTCGAAAAACAGCGGTCGAATTCTACTTCTGTATAAGCACTTTAACGCATTACCAGATAAATCTATGCATTATGTTATTCAAAATAAATGATATTTGTTCCAAATTAAGTACTGTTTATTAATCTTACCATTCCCATATGGTGATGCACCTGCACGTCTTAGATAGCGATTTTGATAATCTTCTTCCTCTACTTCTTCTTCTTGCATTCTTTGATTGTTGTATTATAGAAAATAAGAACATTTTATCATTTAAGTAGTTGTAGGAGACCTAGAACAATAAATTATTACTTACTCCTCGTCATCTTCTTCTACTCCAGCAACATTCCTTTTAATCAACTTCAAAAATTTAGAGCCTTCTGCAGTCTGAAATTTACTAAGCACAGTCCTGAAAAAAAAAAAAAATCTATATAAATATTCGCATTTCATTAAATACTTTAAATGGCACTTACTTTGAATAAGATTGAGCTGTTTTTGGATCTATTTTCATTAGCTCGCGTAGTTGTTCCTGTGAAACGTCGTCATTTTTATCCGGGATTAGATATTTGCGTATTTCAGCCAATGCATAAGCAATACGAGCATGAGCTTCGGCCGGTTGTGCTACAGTGCTTATTTCAACATATAGATCACGATGCAAATGGGCATAACGGGGATCACCCGACTCTCGCAGCTCATCTTCCTTTGGGGAGCCGCGCATTGAACCACGTCCCTTTATGAAAATCTTACATTGAGTTTCTTCGTGCAAGCGACGTAATGAATTACCCTTTGGTCCGAGTAATTTTCCCATAAAATTGAACTGTAGTAGAAAAAATAGAAAATTTCTAATTTGATTCTTGTTTTCAGACATTTTGAAAATTCCTTGGCTACAAAATTGTTTTTTTTTTTAATTAGATAAAAAATAGCAAAATAATAAAATTAAATTAAAAAATAAAATATAACGAAATAAAATAATGTGACGAAAATTAATGTATGGGTCAATTTCAAAAAAAACGAAATTTTTGTGTCCCTGCACTTTACACTACTATTTTAGGTAAAAAAAAATATCAAAAAAAAAAAACAAAAATGTGAGAATGATCATGGAGGAATATGTAACCAAAAAACGTTATTCTCAAATTTGTATGTTTGTTTTTTTGTTTGTTTAGAATGGTGCTTTGTTTCTCCCTCTGACTCCTTTCATACAAAAGCATGTGTCCCCCGTTAGAATTTTTAGTAAACAAAATAAAATAAAATCAAGAAAAAAAGTAAATATGTAACATTTAATAACTGTTTTCGAATTATTGGGTTTCTTTCCTTAGTTTTGATTTGTTATAGTTGTCAAAAATTAATTAGTGCGAATTTGGCGTTGCGAAGAAAGGTTGTCCCCACAATTTGTATTGAGCGTCACTTTTTTATACATCAAGAAATATTACCAGTTTTGAGTTTGCATTTAAATAAAGTAAACTACGTAAGGAAAGTACAAACTTTAAATATTAAAAAGTGAAAAAGCGAAAAAAAAATCTATTAAAAAAAGTGTGCATTTGCGTAGTTTTTGTGAACACCATGGTAAGGGCGCGATAAAATGTCATGAGCGTCACGCTAATTTTTTTAAAAGTGAATATATTAAATGTAAAAAATTTAAGTTGACAATCATTGTTTACATGGTTTCAACTAATTTTTTTATAATTTGTGAATTTGGGAAATAAATTGCCTACGGAAAAAAACCAAAATAGGCAAAAATGTCATGAGCGTCACTTTTGATACATATTGCTTCATAGCTTAAAATGCTTAATTTTGATTTTATTTTTTAATTTTCAAGAGTAAAACAACAAAATTAACGGCGGCTGAGAGAGCACGGAAATATCGAGAGAAAATAAAGCTCAATAAAGCGCGTAATAACGAATTAAAAAGAAAGAAGAAAGAAAGGTATAATCGTGGTATATTTCAGTTTAATTTTTATTGTTACTGACTGATTCTGTTTTTGAATAGCAACGAGAAACGGATGAAAAGAGGTGACATGCCGAAAAAAATGCTTTGCATTTTTAGCGATTTTTTATACATATTTGGTGTGTGACGCTCAAGACAGAAATCATAGAAAACCTAAAAAAATCCAAAAATATTGATTTTTTTGAGAGCCTAAAGGTACCACCGGATTCGTCATAAATTTCTACATAAATTGGCCACTCTTACAGGCGAATTGAAAAAACTTTAAAAATAAGCAAAAAAAACTCGTTGTGTACGTTTTTTTTGAAATTGACCCGTATAAGACTTATTTCTATCCCGTAAAAGCGAATAAAGACAATTGGAAATTCGTTATCATAAAATATAATAAAATTAAAATATAAAATAAATAAATATAAATAATTAATAAAATTAAAAAAAAGGGTAACTGCTAAAAAATTTACCAAAATTATGGGACACCTCAAAAAACGTGTTTTGGGCCTAGAATCACGATTTCGAAAGCGCTTTTTTAATTTTTTGTTACGGGGGAGGGATTTATGGTATTTTTGTGCGGAACACAAGAGTTGGCGGCTTTCGGCCGTCTAAATAAAAGAAAAAAAAAAACCGTGACCGACATATGCCTTGCGCCATAGTTTTTTTTTAACAGAATTACTGTGAAATCCCATTTTTTTTTTGTTTCAATTTTAATTTTTTGAAGCTTCGGATTATCGATACTGGATTGAAGACGCGTCTTTTGATACCAACATCGATAATATTGGATCCGTATTAACTATTGAAGCTTTTTGTAAAATGGTACCTAAAATAAAATTGAATGCTTGCTGCTTACTTTAGGATACTGCTTTGATGGCACAAACACTTTCTGCGTCACCTTTATTGGTTTCTGTCTGTTCACATTGGCCATAAATTCGGTGCCTGGTATACGACCGGTGGTATAGACACGCTCAAAAGCTGTAATATTAAAAATACATATGCACATATAAATATCACATCGCTTTAATATAGTATGTATATAATCAAGCCCTACCATCTTCAATGAGAAGCGCACACAATGGAAATTCGCTAGTCAAACGTTCACGCTCCTCTGCTAAATCGGCAAGAAACTTTTGAGCTACACCATTTAACCGTAGACCATCGTTTTCCTCGGTTCGTTGAGCGCCATTAGTTTCTTCAATATTTTCTGCCATTTTTTAAGTTGTAGTATTCCAAATTAAATCTTGAGGTTTTGCGGTAATTTTCTCAAATTTATGCCAACAAATTAAAATAAATTTACCGATATAGAGATATGAAAGCACAATCTACCGCAATCTAACCGAAAGTCGAACTTTTGGAAAAATGTATCGACTTTGTGACGAAGCGTGGATGTGGTGTGGTAGACTGCAGTCACACCTTACATCCAAATTGAACACGTATGGATTGAGGCCCACATAATGGGTCAGGTACATAAAACTTTATTTTGGCTTTACCTCAAACTTTGACTTTGACAGAAAAGTTCAGTATACGTATTTAAACCAAGCATGGCAAATTGGAGACCTCAAAGTTGAAGCGAGGTTGAAATTTGGCAAACTCTCATATTTTGCTTGCTTTGACAATCAGATGTTGATGACTTTGCTTCAATTAAAGAATAGTTCTGATTGCCAAAGCAAGCAAAGCAAGCAAAATTTTAGAGTTTGCCAAATTTCAACCTCACTTCAACTTTGAGGTCTCCAATTTGCCATGCTTGGTTTAAATACGTATACTAAACTTTTCTGTCAAAGTCAAAGTTTGAGGTAAAGCCAAGATAAAGCTTTAATGGGTCAGTTACATAAAACTTTATTTTAGCCTTACCTCAAACTTTGACTTTGACAGAAAAGTTCAGTATACGTATTTAAACCAAGCATGGCAAATTGGAGATCTCTAAGTTGAAGCGAGGTTGAAATTTGGCAAACTCTCAAATTTTGCTTGCTTTGCTTGCGTTGACAATCAGTTGTTGATGACTTTGCTTCAATTAAAGAATAAAATGTTGGAGAAAATAATAATTAATTAACCTCGCCTGACATTTGCTACCACAAAACTTTGTGACCACCTTCAGAGGTATGCTACAATGAACGCCTTGACGCTTCTCTTTTACACATTTGTTTTCGTTATTTATTTCTTTGCATTCAGAGTGTTTTGGTTAATTTATTAATTTAATAGAGAAAAAATGAATTAATTATTATTTCCTCCAACTTTTTATTCTTTAATTAAAGCAAAGTCATCAACATCTGATTGTCAAAGCAAGCAAAGCAAGCAAAATTTGAGAGTTTGCCTAATTTTAACCTTGCTTCAACTTTGAGGTCTCCAATTTGCCATGCTTAGTTTAAATACGTATACTGAACTTTTCTGTCAAAGTCAAAGTTTGAGGTAAAGCCAAAATAAAGTTTTATGTAACTCACCCATTAGGCTCGAAAACGGGAATGAGCTCCAAAACACGCCAGTGTCAAAGAGAATGTATCAACAAGAGCCGTCACTCGTTATAAATGCAAGGAAAAAGATGGATGCCGTTTTCTTTCAGGGTTTTGCTTTCCTCATTTTTGTGAATTCGACAGCTGCTAAATTTTTGTTTCGACTCTTATGTTATTTCAGTTCTCGTATATTTTCTTTTACAAATTTTGTCTAATCAAATTAGTAACCTATTTATATCGAAATTACCGAAACCCTGAAAGAAATCGGCATCCATCTGGTTCGTTGCTATCATAACGAGTGGTGGCTCTTGTTGATACATTCTCTTTGCCAGTGTGTTAATATCAGACCGCTTGTATAACGAGTAATCGGTGATGAACTTGACAGCTAACCATACAAAATACGTCAATTAACACTGCTAAACGGGTTGGAGACTATGGCTAGGCTCACACTGCAAACAACTACGGCCGTCCGGCAGCAATCACATATCCACACATATGTCTTTTAAATGAGCTCTGCGATTTCATCCGATTTCACCCGAATATAATTGGGGCTTGAGTCTGACCGCGTCGCATTTAAGCCCCAAATAAATAAAACTTTGCAGGTTCCACTTTCATACAAAGTTTGTTTGCATTCGGGTGAAATCGAATGACATCGGGTAGCTTATTTAAAACACATGTCGGACGGCAAAGGTCGGTCGCAGTGTGAGCGTAACCTTGAGGATGATTTACACGAGTCGATTTTTCTAACCTTATTTTTTCAATCGGCCGTGTAAACAGCAATTTGGCTCGTCGAACATCATTGTGACGTTGTTTTTGAAGGGTGTAAAAGTAGGTCGCCTCCCAGTTGGTGCACCCTGGGTAACGCTAAATGACCTACATAGCCTACACGGCTAGTTTCTTGTATTGCCGGTTCTACGAGAACGGTACCAGTACTTGTGCTGTACCCATCGACCCGGGCCGTTTTCGGCTTAAGTGCAGTATACGGACAATTCCAAAATCAAAAAAAGCAGTATGAGGATTGATAGACATGGTCAAGATGAGTATAACTACACAAATTTTTTTGTGGGCAAATGATAATAACAGAAGTTATTAAGGGTCAAAGTTCATATCAAGCATTTTTTAAAACTAAATTTCTCTTAAAGTATCGAACCGATTTTCAAAATTTTGTCTTCATTGAATAGGTTGTAAAATTACCTTTAATTTGATATGCTGTTTGTATTCCTATCCCGTAAAATACTTAAAAATACAAATACAAATTTTACAGGGGGATGTGTTCCCTTTTACGAAATAATAAAAATGGGCCGTGGCGGCAGCCACGGCCAAATGCGTCGGAGGTGTTTCACACAAAAAAACTGTGAATTAAACCCCCGGTCGCTTATCGGCAAGTGTAATTTTTTTGGGGGTTATTTTTAAAATAAAATTTAAAATTTTGCACATACGCGGTTTTGCACCCACAGCAGTGGTACCTCAAATAAAAGGTAATTCAATTACCTATCCAATGCAAAAAAAAATTTTGGAAATCGGTGCAATATTATTGAAGATATTTTGATTTTAAAAAATGTTTTAAATGAACTTTGACCCTCAATAACTTTTGTTGTTGTTGTTTGCCCAACAAAAAAAATATACCGTTATGTTTCTTTTATTAATACCTATCGATCTCAATTTTTCGTTTTTTTATATCAGCATTGTCCGTATACTGCACTTGTTCCCCGTTTTCTTATATCGACCCGGCCAAGAGCAATACACTCGAGGTGACCCTGTTGATGTTGCTGTTGCGCAGCGTTCATTTTTCCGCGATGTTTAAGTTGTGCATACACGACCAACATGCGCGCCGTGCATGCTGAGGATCAACTTAAAATTTCTCGTGTGTGGTGTAGTTGGCGAGCCGTTGGCGCGCCGCTCGCCGAAAATACAAAAAATTTGATATTTGCCGATCGGCGCGGGAGCATGTGCGTGGTGTCTGGCGTGGTTGACGAACAATGCATTGAAAGCAACAACAAAATTCCTTTTTGTGTTGACTCTTGACCGGTAAATATCGCGGAAAAATGAACGATGCGCAACAGCAACAGCATCACCCGCGCTTTTACTAGACATGTTTACTCTTCAAAAACAACTTACCAATGATGTTCGTCGAGTCGTTTGCGCGCCGCTCGCACGTGTGTAGCCGACGTGGGACAACATTTTGGACTCCATTGCACGCGCGCATGTTGGTCGTGTATGCCTTGCTTAACCGGTCAAGAGTCAACACAAAATGAGATTTTGCTGTTGCTTTCAATGCATTTGGCGGCCGCGGTGGTGTAGCGGTTAAGTGTTCGGCCTTCTACACCAAGTCGTGGCGGTTCGGTGCCCGGCAAAAGTAACATAAAAAATTATTTAGAAAAAGAATTTTTCTAAACGGGGCCGCCCCTCGGCAGTAGTTTGCCAAACTCTCCGGGTGTATTTCTGCCATGAGAAGCTTCTCAGCAAAAAATTCATTTGCTTTGCAAGTGCCGTTCGGAGTCGGCAAAAAACTGTAGGTCCCGCCAACTTGTGGGAAAACTCAAAAAGCAACACACCACAAGTTGGAAAGAGAAGCTCGGCTAAAAATCTCGGTAGAGGTTATGATAACCTGTAGGTATATCGCCGCAATTAGTTTTTTTTTTTTTCAATGCATGGTTCGGCAACCACTCCACACACAACGCACATGCTCGCGCGCCGATCGGCAAAAAACAAAATTTTTTGGATTTTCGTTGAGCAGCGGGCCAACGGCTCGCCACAACCGAGACATTTTAAGTTGAGCCTCAGCGTGGGGCCGCGCATGTTGGCCGTGTATGCCTCGCTTTTTGTGCTGAGATCACACCTTAACGAAACCAGGCCGTTAAGTAGGCTCACCTTGCTTTCCTTTTAAAGCTTCGATGGCGCAATAGAAGCTACAAAAGTTGTCAAAAATACAGGATGAGACAAACAAGACAACAACAAGACAAACAGCGAAGCGTGTAAAGCGCTGTCAAATAGAGATTTAGGCTATTCGACACTTTAAAGCGCTTCAAGCAAGCAAAGCAAGGCTGCCACTGGGCCAACTTTCATACATTTCAGTAGAGTTCAAAAGAATTTTGACATTTCTCGAGGCAAAGCCAGCAAGGCAAGCGTGCATTGGACCATCACCTTAAGTCCGGTCTTAAATTTGTAAAGTTTTGCTTTCAAATCTGGGCATAAGTGCAGAATACATACATTTCGCAAATCAAAAAAATATTTATATGGATCGATAGCAGTATTTGCGAAAAGTTGAAACGTATAATTTTTTGTTGGTGCAAATAAAAACTTTAGGGGTAATTCCACGTAAAAGGGCAATTTTTAAGTTTTTTTATATCGAAATATCTTTCAAACTACTTATCGGATTAGAAAATGTTAAATACCAATAATTAGGTGATACAAATACCTTTCATTTAATGTAACACTCCCACCTTTTTTTTCCCAAAAACGAATGGAAATGAATAAAACTGTTTAAAAAAACAAAAAACTGTCCCGTTAACGGTATTATTAGATAGTAAAATATTGTAGATAATGCAACAAGCTTTCATTTTATACACATATTGCTATATGAAAATTGTGTATTTCCATTATAAAAAGGTAAAAAAAGTAATCGGCTCAGGGTTAATTGTTTTTGGAGTAAAAAACACGGACTAAAAGTGGTTTAGAGGTTGGTGTTCTGCACATAAATACCATGGAATTTTTCCTTTTACGAAAGGTTAAAATCACTAATAGTGCATATTTCGTAAAAGGAGAAACCATAATTTTGTAAATTATGAAACATAGAAGGGAATTTTCCCTTTTACGAAAGGTTAAAATCACTAATAGTGCACATTTCGTAAAAGGAGAAACCATAATTTTGTAAATTAATGGCAGGGAATTTTTTTTTTAATAATCGTAAGATGGCCATTCTAAAAGAAAATTGATGCTGATTTCGTTTCATCGAAAAAAATGTACACTTTCACGTTGAACATGTTTACACTCTTGCATAGAATACTATAAAGATGTGATAAAAGTGTACCCGTTCTGCATGAACCTGTTATCGATAAAACGAACATAAAAATCTGCCCAGTTCGCTATGCTATGTGCTTGAATAATTAGGTTTCGTTTTTCTCCCATATTTAATTGTTATTGCAAAATCCAATTATTTTACCAAATTTATCTATGAAATAAAATTTTCGTCACCTGATTTTCAGTGCAACCAGCTACCCTGTCAAAGCTTCAGAGGGTAAAAAGTGTGAGTTTTTTACACTCTTGAAGTGTACATTTTTAGGAAACGAAAACATATCATGTTTGACGTTTTACCTTCATTTTGCAAACGAAAACGGAAAATTGAAGAGTGCATTTTTTTGATGAAACGAAATCACCATAAGTATTTGATCGTTTTTGAATGAAATTTGTTTTTTTGTTCGTTTTTAGTACATAGTGTGTCAAAGGGTTAGTAAAGTATACATTGAATGAAAGGTGTTTCGAAGAGAAAATTTAGGAACAAACAATTTTAAAAATCCATTCACCAGTTTGCAAGATATTTTGAAATGAAAAAAATACTTTTTGACCTTTGACCTTGAATATCTTTTTAACCCTTTGAGTGCTCCAAAAAAGAAAAGTATCGTTAAATTCAGCGTAAAACCCTCTTTCAAGCCCAAATTTTTTTTTTTTTTTGACAAATGTTTGTATTCTGCACTTGTTCCCAAGTGTACTCTTCCTCTCGCTTCTCATCCCCTTCGCCTTTGTCGCGGCAGAATTGAATTCAAGACTTGAATAATGTAAAAGGGGTGTAATAATATCGATAGTGACAAGGAGTTTTACATCGCTAACATTATTTTACAATTTGTTTTGATAGAGCACCTGCAAAATAGAAATAGCAATATAATGGAATTTGGAGAACTGCAAAATGATGAAAAGTTTACAAATACAGTAAACAATTTCTCAAATGCGCTAGACAAAATAGAGAAAAGCCTTAGTACGGCCGTAGAGTTCAAAGATTTCGAAGAATTATCAACGCAGGAAAAAGTGAAACTGGATAACTATCTTGCCTATGCTATAAATTCCTTATATTGGATGCATGTTAAGCTTCGAGGAGAAGACCCCAACGAAGTATGTAATAATTTGTCTTTATACCAACATACACATGTTTTTCACCAATAAATTTGTTGCTTTTATTTAACAGCATAGCGTAAAGAATGAACTCTCACGTGTGCGACAGACTATTATACGCGATAAACAAATTTATGAGCGCAAAACTATTCGTCCAGTGTTAGATAAAGCTGCAGCAGGGCGTTTTATTAAGCATGGACTACATATACGATTTGACGAAAACGGCCAACGAATTAGAGAAGATGCGACGACGAATGAAGCGGCAGTGAGCAATCAATCTATGGAAACATAATTTAATGTTTTAAGCCTCCAGGAATTTTCTTAATAAGTCATTAACTTTTAATAACGAGTGCAAAGTATTTACAGACTGCTGAAAGAATGTGAAGAATTGAGAATTACAAAAATTTTGCTGATTCTATTTGAAAAGGTACTTACGAGTTGTTTTAGATTGAGTAGAATTTTAGATTATGATGACTCCATTGAATAAAAGGAAAAAGCTTCGATGCAAGCAAATAGTTGGCATCAAAGTCCTCCAACGGAATCGCCGAGTAGTTAAGAATTTCAGATGAGTTGGGACATCTTTTTAACTAATTGAACCTACTCTTCTAACACCTCTTTCGCTCGGATTCAACATTTGTGAAACGCTCGTTTCCTAGACTTCCGTTAGAGAAGCTGGATGAAGATTTTCGGAATGATCAATGCACTCTAGGCAGGGCAAAGCACTGAACAACAACAGCAGTGGGTTTCTTTCGACGTACAGTAAAAAATGATTGTCGTTGGCATATTATAGGAAAATGGGTCCCGTACGTACATATTAGTCGCATGATACTTTCGACTCGTTCAGTTCAAATGAATGTGTGAATTGCGACTAATGCTGCACTCATCCTAGACTAATGGCATATTTTGGTTATTTTTGTCGTCTCATATACATACACGTAGATCCCGTTCTTAAACCTTTTTTTCGTCTAGTGGGTTTTCCTGACGGTACTGTCTCGCAACTATAATCTTGTTTACCTAAGCTATTCAGGACCAGTACTCATCCGCTTTTCCGTTCGGTGTCCGCTACATGGCTCCAAGCCAGATGCAGGTTATTGCACCATACTAACGTGTTTCATAAATCTGGTTTTAAGTGTGATTTTCCTGTTGAAGGTCATATTTGTCCGGGCCGAATATGTACACTCCAATCCCTCCTGAATTTTTTGAACTGTCTCTGTAATGTCCTGTTATAGTTAATCTTGGGTCGCAGTTCTATTTTGAACCTCATATCAAACCTTATTATCTTAGTAATGTTGTCCCTTAGGCTTTAACCGCGAATCTTCTGCACATCATTATTGTCAACAGAAAGTATTTGCAAGAGTTGGTCGTAGATTAAACGTCCCTTACAGTGTGGATGTCGCTTAAAGCCCGCTTATGGTTCCGCAGATGAAACGGTAACGTAATATGCTGCCGAATCACATCATAGTGCTTACAGAGATGTCGCCTTTATTCTCGTGTTGTTGTTGTTAAAAGGAAAGTGATGCCGAAATTGACAGTCCTTGACGGGATATTAACCCATTACGCTGCGGTACTGCCCGACTGTCACGGTAGCGATTTGGTATGACCAGTGGTAGATCAATCATCGAGTTAGCACGTCTTTACCTATGTGCATATTAGTCGCCTCTTACGACCGGTATGGCTACCTTGGGTATATTCTAAACCCCTAACCCGCAGGGTGGTTTTTGCCTGCCTCCTACGGAGTAAAGCGTCTATCCGCCGTATGGGTTGTTGGACTCCTTTGCTCCAAAGTTGTGAACTTATTTAGCTTATAGACGGTTTTGCAACTAAATTAGCTGAAATTTCTGTTTTTTTACTAAGCGATGAATTTTACCTTACATACCCCTGCGCGTTAGCGGTTTAGAATATGCCCGAGGTAGGTATGCCGGTCGTAAGAGGCGACTAATATGAACATTGGTAAAGACGTGCTAACTCGATGGTTGATCTACGGATATGATGTCTCTCACTTCTCATTACCCATCTTCTCCTTTCTGACTGATGGAGGCATGACATGACCTAGAAGGTTCCACTGGTCATACCAAATCGCTACCATGACAGTCGGGCAGTACCACCGGGTTAATATCCGGCCAAGGACTCTCAATTTCGGCATCACTGTTAACAACAACAACAACAACCTACATTCGCTAGGCAGTTTTCCGTTTTTTGGGGTAATTTTTTGGTTTGCAGCTGGTAGATAGATTTTGCAAAGGCGACAACGGTATTAAAACAAAATTATTTAGCTCAGTCTAACAGCCATATAAAGCGTTCAGGAGAATCAGTCCGTCAGTACGTTGAAACAACTGGCAGCAAAGTAGACTGCGGGTGTTTGTATGGGTAACGCCAGATACAACGGATACGTCAATATAGAATTTGCTCAAAAATTGACGTACGGCAACTGACGTATTGATGGACTGATTCTGTTTGAGCTATAAGCACTGATTACTTTGCAATACGACAATCTGCAAAAACATGTACTAGGTACTAAGGAAACTTTTAATTTTTATTACTTTTTTATTATGTTATGTATGTTTGTATAGTTAAAACATTAAGTAATCAATTGCGACAGAAAAGCAACAACCTACATATGTATCTCCAAGCAAAAAAATCGAATTTCACATACCACGCCGCAACATCCCCCCTCAACGTTATGCGCGCATATTGCCTCTTAATCGGCTGTTCTCAGTGTTCACTGAAACTTTCCCTATACTTTCTTGCTGATAAACTTTTTGCCGTCACGGCATTTGTACATACCTTCATATGTATATATATATAATTGTATTCATGATGAATTCGTTACGTAACATGAGGGTCGCAATCCCAACTAGTCCTCAATGCTACACAAAGACTAGTCAAAAGGAAGTAATTTAACTAGTTAACAAACTATTTGTTTGAAATAATTACTCACATTTTTCAACTTTTAACTTAAAATGACATTTATTAGAGATATATTTTTAATTTCTGTTGTATTTTCTGATAAGTAGATATTATCGCATTATGAACTTATTCTTAAAGCTCCACAGGGATTCTACAATAATAACAAGTAGCAACAATTTTGACAAAAATGAAGTTACTTAACTATGTACTAACAATCAGTAAATAATTTGTTTTGGCTCCTGCTAAAATGATGCGTATCTCGTGGATTTCAATGCTACTTGTGCTCTTTTTGTATTTGTTATCATCGTGTTGCTACCTAAATCCACTTGCACGCTGCATACATATATGTATAAATATAAATTTTGCTTTATACTTTTATCCACTTTAATCCTTGGTTTGCATATATTTGATCAAGTCGACGACACGGTTGGAGTAGCCAAATTCATTATCATACCATGAAATCAATTTAACGAATTTGTCATTCAATGGGATGCCAGCTTGAGCATCGAACACTGACGAATGTGTATCACTGACGAAATCAGTTGATACAACTTCTTCCTCAGTGTAACCTAAAATACCCTTCATTGGACCCTCAGCTGCTGCCTTTACCTTGGCTTTGATATCTTCATAAGATGCTGGCTTGCCAAGACGTACAGTCAAATCGACTACAGATACATTGGGTGTGGGTACACGGAAAGCCATACCAGTTAACTTGCCATTCAATTCGGGTATAACTTTGCCAACGGCCTTAGCGGCACCGGTTGAAGCAGGAATGATGTTTTGTGCGGCACCACGTCCATCACGCCACAGCTTGCCGGAGGGACCGTCAACGGTCTTTTGGGTAGCAGTTGTAGCATGTACGGTGGTCATTAAACCTTCAACAATTTCGAAATTATCATTGATCACTTTAGCCAATGGTGCCAAACAATTGGTTGTGCAAGAGGCATTTGAAACGACCTTCATGTCGGGTTTGTACGCATCCAAATTGACACCGCAAACGAACATGGGCGCATCAGCCGATGGTGCTGAGATGATAACCTTCTTGGCACCGCCCTTCAAATGTGCCGATGCCTTATCGATGGTGGTGAAAACGCCAGTTGATTCAACAACATATTCGGCACCAGCGCTAGCCCAGTTGATGTTGGCAGGGTCACGTTCGCAGAATACAACAATTTTTTGTCCATTGACGACGAGTGCTCCATTGTCAGCCGAAACTGTGCCCTTGAAACGTCCATGAGTGGAATCGAATTTGAACAAGTAAACCATGTAGTTGACATCGATGAAAGGATCGTTGACTGCAACAACTTGAGCGCCTTTCTCGACGGCAGCACGCAATACCAAGCGTCCAATACGACCAAATCCGTTAATACCGATTTTAGACATTTTTTTTTAGTTTTTTTGTACTACTTGGGTTTTTACAAAGTTAATTTATTACCGTTCGATTCACTCGCAGCGCACCAACTGAGTAGGAAAATTCACTCGTTTCAATAAACGCAAATGGCGAAATAGCAAGCCGGCCACCAATGTCAGTTGAAGGGCATACAAGTTCATCCACAAACTTTTGCAAAATTTCCTACGCTGGAACTCAGCCATTCATTTCTGTTTCGCCATTAGTTGAAGCAGTGCGACTAGTGGGTTAATTCGGAGCTTTTTGCAAAAAGCTCTACATGAAGCGATGCCACGTAATCGCACCCAAATTAGAGATGCTGCAAAATTGTCGATCTTAATCGATTATTTTCTCGATTTATTGAATCGATGTTATTAATGCTAAAACCATTGTGCATAAATACCAAGTGAATTCACTTGACGATAAACGTCAAAATTCCAAAATGAGTTTAACACCTGTTTGAAATTGTGGTTAATAACAAGTGTGACATCATAGGCATCCCATCTCTTTCTACCATTAGGTAAAAGATAGGAGACCGCCATGTTGATGTGTGCAGGATGTTAAACAACGCCATTGCTTTTCTGTTATTCGGTGCTGGCGACATTTTAATATGTGCAGGATGTAAACAAACCGACATTTTAATGTGTGTTGTCAAAAGAAGAGTTCACACTTGTTATTGATACACAATGGCTAAAACCGTTGTGTATCGGTATTGATACACTATGGCTTAGGCTACACACATGTGCTTCAATGGCCTCACCCGATGTAAACAAGTTTCACCGGACCTCACCCGAATGTAAATAAACTTTGGCCGCCCGATAAAATAGAACTCACTCGAAATTCTCGGATGATATCGAATAAAAAACGTCGGTTGAAATGTGAGCGTAGTCTATTCCGTCGGAAATTTAAAGAATTCCGATAAATTTCGTTATTTCTATCTAGTTTTCCGTTCCGACGGAATAGCTGATAGACCCCTGTAACAGATATAGAACGATGTTTATGTTAGAATCATGTTAACTCTATTTTAATTCGACTATGACTGAAGGCTGGTTTTCATTATATCAAATGGTGCCAAATTTCATCGACTTTATCGAGATTTGGTTGCTTATTTCGATGAAGTCGATAAAAGCTGTCAAAATTTGACCTAGTGAAAACTAGCTTTAAGGCCCAAGCTTCTCAGCAAAAGTTCATCTGCGAGGTATAAAAGAACGTGGTGTGCATAATCCGTTATTTTATTTTCGTCAGGAGATTTTTCAACTTCCCTTTTCTTCGCCCGAAAAAGCCCACTCGCTTCTCTCTTCATCTCGCGGTAGTGTTCACACACGCTCCTCGTTGCATTCGCTTTTAACGTTGCCTTATAGGCGTCGTCCTCTCTTTTCATTGCGTCTTTGCACTCTCTATCATCGTACCAGCTGTTTTTTCGCATTTGCCGGAATCCAATTACTTCTTCGGCTGCGGTACGAAGTGATCCGGAGATATGCTCCCACTGCTCGTGCACTCCGCTGGGTTGAATTGTGCTCTCAGAGAGCAGGTGCGCGAGTCGTTCTGCGAAATCATTGGCTGTCTGTTGTGACTGCAGCTTTTCGACGTCCAGCTTTCCTTGCGTTTTTTGAGGTGCCTCTTTCGTTGTACTTAGGCGCGTTGTACTTAGGGTCGATGTTTGGACCCCGCATCGTACGAACGTCCATAACACTGGAAGCATGCCGTCCTTATGCTTGAACCTGGTGCTGGCTACGACCATATTTCATGCACCGGCGAAGTCGATGCCTAAATGTCAGACAGGGTCACCTCGAGTGTATTGCTCTTGGCCGGGTCGATATAAGAAAACGGCCCGGGTCGTTTCGGCACGATGGGTACAGCACAAATACTGGTACCGTTCTCGTAGATCCGGCAATACAAGAAACTAAACTAGCCGTGCAGGCTATGTAGGTCATTTAGCGTTACCCAGGGTGCACCAACTGGGAGGCGACCTACTTTTACGCCCCACGTCGTCCTTGTCCTCGGTCGGTGCGTGCACACAGATAAACGATATGATTAAAAATCCTAGTTTTATTCGGATTGTGGCGAGACGCTCGTTCACGGGTGTGAAAGACACTACCTGCTTCACAAGCCTCTTTCCCACCACAAACCCGACGCCGAATCTGCGCTCATTAGTGTGGCCGCTCCAGTAGACATTGCAGGTTTGGATGGTCTTATAACCTTGCCCCGTCCATCGCATTTCTTGTATAGTGGTGATGTCAGCTTTTGCCTGTTTGAGGTCCCCAACTAGACGGGCATCGTCACCTTCCCTGCTAAGGGTTCGGACATTCCAAGAACATGCCCTGGTTTCCTTAATCATATTCCTATTTCGTTTGCAGTGGTCGTTATCTAAAGAGTGAGTTATCATATCCGAGACCTGATTATTGGATCTCATTGGAAGTTTGTTTTTATGTGGTGGGTCCCAAACCCTACGCACAACCCATTTCTCGGGGGGTTGGATTTAAATTGCACATTTATACAGCGAGCCGCTTGGTTCAAGACAGACGCCCGCTTGCAGCCGCACCTCATGGTGACAAACGCTGCTGATGAAGTCCCCTGGCAAGCCATTAAACCGATTATGTCGGAGTGGCCTTGTAAGGTCTCAGAAAGCACCAATCATATTAATGTTTTTATTTATACATTTCATTTAGCTTCCATTCTAATATTTTTATAATAAAAAAGTACAGTTAATTTTAGGATAGCGTTAATAAAATTTATTATATTGGCCGCAGGAAAAAAGTTATGAAAATTCAGAGCTATTTCGGAGCTACATATGTAGGTACTTGAGTATTTTAGTAGTAAAATTTATTTTGTTCATGTTTTTTTGGAGACCGAAACCGTAACCGAAACCGAAATAAATGTTGAAGAACGAAACCGGAACCGAAACCGAAACACGTTGCAAAACCGGAACGTTATTTTAATCGGTTCAGACCTTGATTCACTGTCAGTTTAACAGCCAGCGCATTTGCCCTTTGTTTAACAGGAGGATGAACTGCCCGACAAAATTTAAAGTGAGCATTAAGTTGACGGCTAGTTAAGAAATCCGCCCTAAGTCTGGTTTTCATTAAGTCAAATTTTGACAAATCCTATCGACTTTATCGAAATAAGCAATCAAATCTCGATAAAGTCGATGAAATTTGGCACCATTTGACCTAATGTAAACCAACGATTAGTAAAAATTAATTTATTGCATCATTTTTGACAGATGTCTCCTATCCACTTCTGCCAAAAAGCTATTGGTTGAGACATACATATGTAAGTAAAATAGGAGATCCCCGGTTTTCGCAGTTAGCCTCCAAAACGTAAGCCTCAATTACATAAAACTTTATTTCAACTTTACCTCGGACTTTGACTTTGGCAAATAGAAAACCTCAAAATTGAAGCAAGGTGGAAATTTGGCAAACTCTCAAATTTTGCTTGCTTTGACAATTTTGATGACTTTACTTTAATTTAAGAATTAAAATTTGGAGGAAATAATAATTAATTCATTTTTTCTCTATTAAGTTAATAAATTTACCAAAACACTCTGAATGCAAATAAATAAATAATGAAAACAAATGTATAAAAGGGAAGCGTCAAAGTGTTCATTGTAGCATACCTTTGAAGTTGAGCGCAAAGTTTTGAGGTTGCAAATGTCAGGCGAGGTTAACAAAGCTTTATGTAATTGACCCTTTAGTTACAGGCTTTCAAAGTTCGAAGTTGGAATGTAAAAGAGCAAAATATGGGAGTGGCCTGCTTGCCTGTCTTGTTTTGATTGGTGTCCTTTTTCAGTGTATGTAAGAAGTGCTATACAGGGCCAAAGTGAGATCTTCGAAAATATTTAAAGCCGCATATTTTTAATTATATAATGCTTCCACCAATCAAGTAGAGGAACAAGAAGGTCACACCCCAAAAAATTAGAAAACCAAATCTTCGAAGGGTTCAAATTCGAACTTGGAAAGCCCGTAACTACCCAGCAAATACAGAAGCTAAGGTTAGAGAAATCTTTGTTTTGTACATTAGAAGCTAGTGTACTTCTAGAGACATATTTGAATCACATTAGAGAAATACATTAGAATTCGATTAGAAATCTAACATTTTTCTCGATATCGAAAACTAACTCCCTTTTTTGTCGAGAATGCTATAGTTCTCGACAGTTCCTCAAAACGTTCTCTAACTTTCTACCCTAGCGAAGGTCATTCGAATTCGAATCGTCTTCTAATCGTTCTCTAACCTTAATGGTTGCTGGGTAAGTTTAGGAGGCTAATTTCGTAAAACAGGAAATGCCATTTTTTTACTTGTCTCAAACTCTTCAAAAAAAAGTTATTTTTTTAATCCGATACCCATAAAAGTCAATTTTGTCCAATAGTGTAATTTTTTTAATTTTCTTGTGAAAATGCGCCAACTAACCAGTGCTATCGTTGTTTAAAAAATTTAAGTAAAACTCAATTTAACATAAATATTAGGGTGATTCAAAAAAATGTCGCTTTGGTCTTACCCCTAAAAACTTAGGTATTGATGAGAAAATAAGCCTGGCAAAAAGTCAGTGTTGTAACTTAACCCTTAGGAGTGGCTATTTTTTTTGCCATTTTGTATGTGAAATATATGGGAGAAAAATGGATTTTTTTCAAAGTGATTTTTTCATAATTTTTGAAATGTTTTTTGAAAAAACCTTGACATATTCCTTAAGTGGAGGCTTTGAAGTTTTCAAAACTGTAAGCCGTGTGCAATTATCTTAACAATTAAAATAATTACAGCCATTTATAAATGTACTATTGCATATGGGTCATTCCATGCCAAATCGACAAAATTTTTACCTGACCCCCTTCGATTTCGCTAAAAATTTGCTATCTTTTTCTACCCCCCTAAAGACATTTTTCAGAATTTTTTCCCCAACTCAAAAAAAGTTATGAACTTAAAAAAAAAAATGTTAAACGTAGTCTTCGGAACAAAATAAAAAAAATTTATAAGCCCAGTTATATAAAAAAAAAAAAACTAATGGCGGTGATATACCAACAGGTCATCATAACCTCTAACGAGATTTTTAGCCGAGCTTCTCTTTCCAACTTGTGGTGTGTTGCTTTTGAGTTTTTCCTACAAGTTGGCGGGACCTACAGTTTTTTGCCGACTCCGAACGGCACTTGCAAAGCAAATGAATTTTTTGCTGAGAAGCTTCTCATGGCATAAATACACCCGGATAGTTTGCCAAACTACTGCCGAGGGGCGACCCCGTTTAGAAAAATTATTTTTCTAAATAATTTTTGATGTTAATTTTTTCCGGGCATCGAACCGACACGACTTGGTGTAGAAGGCCGAACACTTAACCGCTACACCACGGCGGTCGCCAAGTTATATACATTATTTTTATTTTTTTAAATTTTTTTTTTTAAACTCCAACTAATTCTGCAATAAGCCCCGCTAATAACAAGATGTGCCGACAATCGCTTCTATTTTTTTTTTATTGAACAAAATTTCATTAAAAGGTTATATAAAATGAGCCAAAGATGAAAAAAAATTTTTTTTTCAATCGAAAAAAAAAGAAAAAGATATTGTTGTTGTTGTTGTTGTAGCGAGGTGTAGCCCTGCCTAAATGTCAGACAGGGTCACCCCGAGTGTATTGCTCTTGGCCGGGTCGATATAAGAAAACGGCCCGGGTCGTTTCGGCATGATGGGTACAGCACAAGTACTGGTACCGTTCTCGTAGAACCGGCAATACAAGAAACTAGCCGTGAATGCTATGTAGGTCATTTAGCGTTACCCAGGGTGCACCAACTGGGAGGCGACCGACTTTTACACCCCCAATTCCAATTAATTGTCGGCACATCTTGTGATATAAATTAGCCAAGTTAAAAAAAAAAATTTCAATAAAAAACAAATAGAAGCGATTGTTGTTGTTGTAGCGAGGTGTAGCCCTGCCTAAATGTCAGACAGGGTCACCTCGAGTGTATTGCTCTTGGCCGGGTCGATATAAGAAAACGGCCCGGGTCGTTTCGGCACGATGGGTACAGCACAAGTACTGGTACCGTTCTCGTAGAACCGGCAATACAAGAAATTAGCCGTGTAGGCTATGTAGGTCATTTAGCGTTACCCAGGGTGCACCAACTGGGAGGCGACCTACTTTTACACCCCTAAGCGATTGTCTGCACATCTTGTTATTAATTGCAGAATTAGTAAGAGTTTTTAAAAAATAAAAATAAAAAATGGTCGGGAAAAAAAATTATATATCTGGGACTTTATTTTTATTTTTTTTTTTCGAAAACTACATTCAAAAACAAAAATTAAAAAAAATGATCCCAAACGGTAGATTTTTGAAAAAGTTACAGCATTAAAAAAATTTTTTTTTTTAAAGTTCATAACTTTTTTTGATTAGGGGAAAAAACTTTGAAAAAATTCTAAAAATTTCTTTCGGGGGTTAGAAAAAGATAGCCAATTTTTAGCGAAATCGAAGGGGTCAGGTAAAAAATTTGTCGATTTGGCATGAAAGGACCCATATACACACACAGTAAAGGCTTAGTTTCCTCAAAAAGCGGTGCCGCTATGGAACGTACGCTATATAGCGTCCGCTATACTCACCGTCTTTAGCGGCACCGCTTTGTTGTAAACTTGGGTCAATGTTATTTTTGAATGTTAAAATATCACGGCTCTTTTCACAATTTTCACTATTTAGATTTTTGGAATATTTGTTTTCAAAACATTTTATGTGACTGAATTTGATTGAATTCTCAACCGTTATGACATGACGGTGGGAAAAAACGTTGACGCACGAATTGCCGCTGTCATGACGGCCGCTATGTTTGAATGCTTGCGGCTATATTACCTTACGGTGAACTTCACCGTCTTCTTAGTTTACACCCAATTACTTTTACATGGCAGTATTTTTGACAACGTACTTCACCGCTATGTAACGAGCGCTATATAGCGTCACCGCTTTCGAGGAAACCAAGCCTTAACACATACAAAATCTAGTAAATTTAATTTTAATTTAATTATTTTAATAGTTAAGATAATCGCACACGGCTTACCTTTTTGGAAACTTGAAAGCCCCCTCTATAAGAATATGTAAAGGTTTAAAAAAAATTCAAAATTTATGAGAAAATCACTGAAATAAATTGTATTTTCCCTCGCACAAAATGTATTGGAAAGAGCGAAAAAAATAGGCACCCCTAAGGGTTAAGTTACAGCGCTAATTCTTTGCAACACTTATTTTCTTATCTATACCTAACTTTTCAGGGGGTAAGACCGAAAAAAAAAACATTTTTTTTTAATTTGAATCGCCTTAATAAATATGTTTAGAAAATATGTATTTATTAAAATTAGTTTTTATTTTATTTATATGATGTTTAAATAAACTTATTTTTTTTTGTATACAAATTATCTGATTAAATTAAGTAGAACCATATTAATTAATCTCTTTATGCCTTATTTGTTTGCACATCTCTCTAGAAACATGGACGAAGCAAAATCGATATTGTTCTGTAATCAACGTACAACAATTATTATATTTTACATATTAAAAAATAATGTGTGTTGAAATTGTTTCTTAAACGCTTTTGCTTGGCAAGATTTTCCAATTAATTTTGTTTACTGATTTACAAAAAAGAATTTAAAAAAAATTTTTGTTTTCATTTTGTTTTTGTAAAAAATTTCTATTGTATAAGAACTTTAAGTACACTAAATTTTACAACTTTAGTCTTCAACTTTGGCTACTTTTTAATTTTTTTTCTGCAAAATATTATTATTATGTTATGATAAAATGAGTGTTAAAAAATAAAACAAAATAAATTTGTTCATGTTTGCGAAGGTTTGTATGTGTAATTTTAAATTGTTGTTTTTGCATTAAGAATATCCATAATATATTTTAAGGTAAACAACTGCGCTTTTATGAAAAATACTAGGGCTCTTCTCTCAAATTTTGTTTTCATAAAAAAACACAAGAACTATTGTCAACATTTTTTTCATGCAAGAACAAAGCACACGTATGTATTTTGTTGTTTAAAAAACATTTTGACAATAGTCTAACAATTTCCTATGTTTTTTAAGAAAAAATATTACAGAGATGAGCCCTATTGTAAATATTACAAAAGACGAACTATTTTTTGATTTTGCTGCATGTTTACAGTATGTAACAAAATTGATCTAAAACAAATAAGTATTTCTAAATTCTTATATTTTATTTTAGTATAACATGAAATATTTTTTATATGGGCAATTCCATGTCTACTTAAATAATGAAAAAAGTTTAAAGTTTAACATTTTTACACGATTAGTTTCAAAGTAGTTACATATGTATATGGGTTATGAAATTTGTAAAAAATATTGAAACCTAAAAAAATTTTAAATCTTAAAATTTGTAAAGTATTAAACAAGTGTTACACAAAAAAAGTTTAAATATTTTGTAAATATGAAATTGATATCAATTTTGTTATGTACAAATTGTAGGCGTATTTATGCGCAAGCTCATATTTTAAATTTATATATGCTGAGGATAGGCATTTGAAAAGAAGTTTTTTGTTGTCATGTTTTTTGTTGTTGTCATAAAAGCTGATACTCCTATTTTGTTATCAGTAACATATACATATGCATGTGTGTACGTATATGCAATTATAATTAGTACATAGCTTGTGTCGATTTTCACTAACCGCTTAAGTCGTTTAAAAAAAATTTGGCCAAAAGAAAAATCTGCGTCAATTTTAATAACAAAATCGTGGAATTTTGGAAAAAAAACTGTTATATAATTTGGTTTAGGCACGATTTTATCTAACAAGCCTGTCTGAAGCATGTCCTATGCAGACGTGCACTAGAATTTGAATTTTGGTCACCACTGGTCTTATTTCTTAAGTCGACTTAAGCGTTTGTTGTAAATCGTCACAGATATTATGTATTTTATATGCAAACTTAAACACATTTTGATATTTTATTTATTCAGTTGAATTGTTATAAATGAGAATATGCTCCTACTATATGTATACATCAAACTGAGCCAAAAAAAATTTAAATTTTTTTCAGAAAATTATATTCATACTATTTTTTTGAATGGAACAAAAAAAAAATGTTTGTATCGGACAGTTAAGTTTACATTAGAAAACGGGCCTAAAAGTTTTAGAACTTAATATTAATTTTTAGGGATCCATCATTGTTATTTAGATTTCGAGGACTATTTTCAATTTTGTTTTCGAATTTAATTGAAAAAACTGTATGTAAATCGATTACTGACTGGAATTTCAAAATAATTTTTAAAACCAATTTCAAAATTTTATTCAAAAACGCCCTATCTCAGCTAAAAATGTATTGAATTTTCTTTAAGCTAGGGCGTTTTTGAAACTCATTCCGAGAAGGCGTATTTTTTAAATGAATTTTGAAATAAGGCGTTATTGAAACAAATTCTCGATTTGGCTTCTCTTTAAACAAATTCTGCGATAGGGAGTTTTTGAAAACATATCTTGAAATAGGGTGAACCTCCGGCGACCGCCATGGTGTAGAGGTAGTGTGTTCGGCCTACGACTTTGTCAAACTTTCCGGGTGTATTTCTGCTATGAAAAGCTTTTTGGCAAAAACTCTCTTGCTTTGCAGAAGCCCTCCGGAGTCGGCAACAAACTGCAGGCCCCGCTAACTTGTAGGAAAAAACTCAAAAGCAGAACACCACACAAGTTTGAAGAGAAGTGGTTCTGCTAACCTGTTGGTATATCGCCGCCATTGGTTTATTTTTAGATTCTCCGCACAGTATTCGATATATATATATGCAGCTAAATTTGTTTAGTGCAATGGTGAAAGTTTTAAAAATAGTCTAAAAAATTCTAACCTAGCAATTAAAGAAATACCTCTTAAAATTTGGTTTGAAGTCTGAGGCGTTAACAGCATTTTTTGTCCATTTTAAAATATAATATAAACCAATACAATTTTCCAAAAAAAGTGTTTGTTTTTGGCCTGTTTAGTATACATAAACATATATACATGAGTATACATAAATATAGATGCTTGCAAGCATATATACATTAAGTATATAAACTTGATGCATATATATATATATATATGAGTCATTCCAACACAAAACGAGCAATAATGGAAATCTAATTTATACAAAATGCAGACGATCGCTTCCCATGATTTCACGTTATGGGTTGGAATGACTCATAAGCGTGTTGTTTTGTTTGTTGTATTCTTCTTTATGCACTTATCTATGTTATGTATTTATATATTAATAAATATTAAATTGATTATGCTGGTTATACATATGTGTGTATGTAATTAGACGACCTACATCATCTTTCTTTCTGACTAACATGCTGAAATATTAAATGGCAACGATGCTAATGATGGTAACTTCCGCACCAATTGCACTAATTTTTTTCTTATTATTTTTGAATGTAGCCTTGTAACATTTTATTCCGAAGCCTGTGTTTTTTGTTTGTTGTTGTTGTTTTGCTCTTATTCATACTCGGCTGTCGTCGTCACTATGTGAACGTGTGTATGGTTATTTGTTTGTTCACAATTTTCACATTCACCCAACGTTTCGACATTTTCTTTGCTGCATTTATCAATGCTAAAATTCTTTCTAATCGTTGCTGCATTGTTGGATTTCGGTCAAAGGTCCTTAAGTAAAGCGCTTTTAGCATTCTTTAATTTGTCCAGTCGTTTCAGCAGGTGATTATTTGATGTTTCCAATTCCTCCAAACGTTCCATGGCTTCACGATTCTATGAAAAAAAGCTTGAGGTTAGACATTTTTTCTTTGTTTTAAATAAAAGCTACATATAAATTAGTAAAAAATACATTTCGTGTTGGTTAGACGGTTAAGAACTTACAAATGCAAACGCAAAGAAAAAAAAAAACACATTGACTTATGTTTATGTTGTTGAGTGTATGCCAAAGAATAAAACTAAAACCAAGACTAAACGAATATTCATTGACGATCAAAAAATTTGTTAATTACACACAAATTTGACCACAAAGCATACTTGAATACCCGAACTATTCGAATTAGGCAGTTTTTGAATAGCAAAATTCGATTGCCAATGTTCGAATAGTTAAATTCGAATTCCCATATTCGAATAATAGCTCGTCGTCGAGTTAATTATTCGTTGGCGATCGAATAATTGTTTCGGTTCGATTGTTCGAACATTTGACGGGTATACATGTATTTCGCAGTTTTTCGATATTCGAATTATATTCAAAGTAATATTTTAGAATTTTTTGTTTTATTATTCGCCTTTGACCAGCCTATTTTTGAAATGAAAAAATTGAAAAAAAAAACCAGGATACTTCGAAAATAGGTGTAAGCTTTAACTTGCCTAACGTATTTTCTTTTGGTTGTGCGCTATACAAACGAGTTAAAGAAAGAAAGTAGAACTTCGAAAAAAGTGACCCATTTCACACAGTTTTAGTCAACTAGGTATAACTTTAAAAATAATTCTATTTCCAAATAAAAACACGAACGCAAAAAATTTTACTACTGCAAAACTTCAGTATGTAGCTGCAAAATAGGACTGTATTTTATAAAACTTTTCCAATAACCATAATAACACTATACCTACGACAAAATCCACTTTTGTCTGGGTATTGGACTAAATCAATTTTTTTGAAGAGATTAAGAGATAAGTAAAAAAATGGCATTCCCTGTTTTTCGAAGTTAGCCTCCAGAACTTAGTTACGGGCTTTCGAAGTTGGACCCGTCGAAAATTTGGTTTCCTAATTGTTTTGTTTAAAAAATTGAAAAAGGTTTAATGTGGGCGTGGCCTTCTTGCTCCTCTTACTTGATTGGTGCACATTATTTTTATTTGAAGTTGTATTTTTTAAATTTTTAAAACAAAAACTAGAAAACCAAATTTTTGAAGGGTTCACCTTCGAACTTCGAAAGCCCGTAACTTAGGTTTGGAAGCTAATTTCGAAAAACGAGGAACGCCATTTTTTTACTTATGTGTTAATCTCTTTAGTTGTTGTTGTTGTTGTTGTAGCGAGGTGTAGCCCTGCCTAAATGTCAGACAGGGTCACCCCGAGTGTATTGCTCATGGCCTGGTCGATATACGAAAACGGCCCGGGTCGTTTCGGCACGATGGGTACAGCACAAGTACTGGTACCGTAGAACCGGCAATACAAAAAACTAGCCATGTAGGCTATGTAGGTCTTTTAGCGTTACCCAGGGTGCACCAACGAGGAGGTGACCTACTCTTTCGGTTTCGTTCTTTTTCATCAAAATAACGGTTACGGTTTCAGTCCTTGGCTATTTTAAGTTATTTCTATACTAATTCGGGTAAAAGAGTTGAACTTCGAAGTTCGAAAGCCCATAATTAGGTTTTTTAGGCTAACTTCGAAAAACGGACAAATTACCCGTTCTGCCGTAAATCGTAATATATGTGCTGAACACAGCAGGGTATAAAGGAATAACAAACAACAGTTAAAATTATGTAAGTAAATTCATTCAACAAAGTACATGTATGAAAATTGTATTTAGTTATAATTCGGAAACACATATCTGTACCGTAAGCCCATTTTGTTGATGTTGTTGTTTGTGAAAAACTATTTAATTTTGTTTTAATTAGCGCTGTATTAAAGAGAAGCTCACATTATTGGCAATGACATTCATCCCAAAAATGTATAACTAATAACTCCTAAATTAGATGGTAAAAATTGTTTTGTTTAAATTAAAGTACAATATATACTACCAAAGTGATAGGTATTCTATTCTTATAATTTCTAATCTTACCTCTCTTTGCAGCTTCCTTCGTTCAATTTTGAGTTCAGCTTCGGCCTTTTCAGCTGCTTCCGCTGTACTTTTATAACGTATAACTTGCGTTTCAGAACGTGCTAAGCTGGCTTGTAAGCTAGCTAGCTCTTGTTCAGCTTTTTGCAGTTTATACTTGTAATCTGATATTATTTTATTCGCTTCTCCTATTAGAATGTAGAAAAAGTAGAATAAAAATATATAATTAAAATGTGATATAATGAAACGAAATATGAGTTGTTCTAGTACGTACTTTGTGCTTCATAATCTTCATCCGATCCAGATGGTCCATTCAGCGAATTTGATCTGCCTTGACTTTTATAACTCTCTAATGTTTCTTGTAGTTTTTGAACTTCTGTTAAAAGCTGATGTTTTTCCTCACTAAATCTTTTCAGTCGCACATCTAAAATAAGAAAAGAAATGAAAATAAGAACAAAGTAAATATTTGTTGTGGAATAAGATTACTGTTAGTTAAAAAATTCACTGTTAGGTGTAACGATTTGCAATCTCTTCGATTATCGATTTGTTTCCTTATGAAAATCTAATACAGAATACGATTGTCGTATGTGAATTTTAGGCATTTCGGGGTTATTGCATATTACAATTTAGCTTCGAAATCTCTTTCGAATGGCGTTATGAGTTTGTTCAACAAGCCTATTACTTCTCAAATTTCCAGAATGCATTTTGTAGTTTATTTTAAAAATTAAAAAGCGTCTTTTGAGGTAGCGATATTACTTTTCGAATATTCGATGAAATACGAATATTCGACGACGTACAATTATTCGAAAATTGGTATTAGATTTTTACTATTAGAATAAGAATATTAAGAGCTGTGAAGACGCCCATTTCAAAATATGCTTCAAAAAACACTATCTCAGAATTTTTTAAATTTTTTCTATCTGTTTAAATGTTTTAAGTTTTCTTAAAGTTCGGTCTTTTTGAAACTCATTCTGAGATAGGGATTTTTCGATATTTTGCGTTTGGCCCTGTATAACACTTCTTACATACACTTTAAAATAAAAAATGGAATCAAACAAGAGAGACAAGCAGGTAACGCCCACTTTTTCCTTTTTAAATTTTTTCAATACAACAATTAAAAAACCAAAAAGTAGGGGTCCAATTTCAAACTTCAAAACATAGTTTTAGAGGCTTCGAAAAACGGGGAACGCCGTTCATTTACTTATGTCTTAATCTCTTCAAAAAAGTTGGTTTGGTCCAATACCCATCCCAGTGCTGCGCGGTGTTATTAAGCAATCGATCTTCGAAAATCAAAAGCTCGTGGGCTGAGAGGTGAAACTGTTGGACTTACATTCGAAAGTATGTAGGTCCAATACCCAGTAAAAGGGTCGACTTTGTCGTATAGTGTAATATATAGAAAAATTAGAACCTGAAAATACTAGAGGTATTTAAAAAAATTAAGGAAATAATGATATAGAAAAAATCTTTAGACACTACAAAAAAATCATTCTAAAAAGCGCGAAATTCAACTTCGAAAGCCCGTAACTAAATTTTGAAGGCTAACTTCGAAAAATGGGAAACGCCATTTTTTGTTTTTGTCTATATCTTTTAAAAAAAGTTGGGTTGGTCACATACCCAGCCGGATGCTGTACAGTGTTTTGACAAGAAATTTGTGAACTAAGCCACCTAATTTTTTTTCGGAGTTTATGTATTTTAATGAAGTTGGCTGGTATGACTCACAACTGACTTGAATTTTGTGAACTGAGCCACTTACAATTTTTTCGACGGCCATGTATTTTAATGAAAGTTGGTAGTATGGCTCACAACGATTAAACAAAAATACATATATAACAATTTTTCGAAATTCAAATTATTTGCAAAGTTATAGCTACCAACACTTTTCGAAATTCCTCACTTTTTGATGATTTTCTCATGATTGGGCAAACCGGTTTTGCTAATTTTTTAAATATATATAAAAGATGGCATCTTCTACCAAACAACGATTAAAATTTTTGCCAAAAAATTTTTTTAGCAAACATTTTTCGCAATTTTCAACTTCTCCATCGTAGTCAGATGGCGCTTTTGTATGATGTTGTTGGGCATTCCATTAGTAACTATTAGCAAAAAAAAAATTTTTTTTGGCACTCTAAGGGAGCGGAAAGTATTTACATTTTTTACCTTCATAGTACACAGTACGTAGAGAAAAAAAATTTCATGAAAAATTAACTAATCTGTAAAAAAATGTAAATACCTCCCGCTCCCTTAGAGTGCCAAAAAAATTTTTTTTTTGCTTATAGTTACTAATGGAATGCCAAACAAAATCATACAAAAGCGCCATCTGACCACGATGGAGAAGCTGAAAATTGCGAAAAATGTTTGGAAAAAATTCTTTTTTGCTAAAATTTGAATCGTCGTTTGGAAGAGGATGCCATCTTTTATATATATTTAAAAAATTAGCACAATCGGTTTAACCAATCGTGAGAAATTCATCAAAAAGTGAGGAATTTCGAAAAGTGTTGGTAGCTATAACTTTGCAAATAATTCGAATTTCGAAAAACTGGCCCAAACGTATTTTTTTCTTGTTGTTGTGAGCCATACAAAAAAGTTTCAGAAAGATAGTACAACTTCGAAAAAAAGTGGCTCGCTTCACAAAATTCAAGTCAACTATTATTTTCGAAATTACAGCAATAAAATTTTTTTCCAAGTTTAATATTTTTATTAAATTTCTCGAGATTGACCAATCCAATTTCGATTACTTTTGAAATATATTTATGCACAAGATGGTGCCCAAACATTTATTATTTTGGCATATTTTTTTGCGATTTCTGTAACTTTTTGATGAAATTCGTATTGTAGTTAAAATCGATTTTGATAAATTTTGTACAGAAAATTGACACAATTTTAATTAACGATATTTGCCGAACGAACTTCGTTAAAAAGTTACAGAAACCCGGTGCAGATCGCTTTTACGATAAAGTTATTGGGAATAACATTCCAAAGTATTAACAGAAAAACAGCGAGCAAAGACTAGGAAAGTTCGAAAATAGGTAACTTACAAAATATTTATAATTTCGAAAAACTTGAACATATTTTTTTGTTGTTGTAAACTCTTATAAAGAGTTTCAGGAGAACGTAGAATTTCGAAAAAAAATAGTCGCTCTTCACAAATCTTTGGGTTATAACAAGAAAAACAGTAGAAGTTCGAAAGAAGAGGAGTTCAAATAAAGCTATACCATAGATGTATTAGAAGCGCCTGATTCGTTGGGCAGCTTATCAGATGGTTGGTATCATGGGAGGACGCACCACATTCCGGGCATGTTTGGCTTTAGTCTGAACTTTTATGTTATACACTAAAAACTCACCTAATGAACCTTGCACTGAACCTAATAGCTGAGCATTCTCCACACTGACTAGAGCACGTTTCGCATCGGTACCCTCATCATTTTCTATGGCCACAATTACTAAACCCTGTTCCTCAATTAATTTATCTCGTTCAGTTAGTTGACCTTGCACCAATTTGAGTTCTTCGCTCAATTTATCCAAATTTCGTTTCAACGCATTGCAATCACGTGATTTTTCTTTAAATTCACGTTGTAGCTGCGCATATGATTCTTCGACTTCTTCAAGTTTATCCTTTAGGAGTTGTATTTGATACGTTTGTGAGGCACGTTCATTATCCAATTGCGCATTGGCTATCATTGCCTTTCGAAACCTTTCTTCAACATCCTGCAAAAGGTGTTAAAATTTTATTTTGAATTATGTTCAAGCATTTTGGTTTTTGTGAAATTTATTTACCTTAAGCTCGTGTCGTATGTCACGCAGGCTACGTCCTTCTTCTTCTAACGAATCTTCACTACTGCGACGTGATGACATCGAGCTGGCTCTTGTACTATTAAGCACCGCACCTAAAGGTGAGCTTCCGACGCCGGTTGCGAGTCTAGATCGCGATAATGGATCGATGCCGGACACAGTATGCATGTCGAAAACGCGATCTGCATTTTGTTCTTGCTCTTTTTGCTGGCGTTCCAGCTCACGCATGCGAATTTCGCGCGCCTCAGCACGCGCTTGGCGACGAGCAGCCAAACGTGCTTCAGCCTGGAATTGACAAATAAAAAAAAATAAAAATAATAATAATAATATTTTATATATCAACCTTCCACGCTCTAAGCTTGGGGTATCAGTCTTAGGGACTCACTATAGTTGACCACATATGTATGTCTACTAAAGCTCTAGTGCCATCTACAACGAAAAGAGACTACACATCTAAGTATTGTTATTTGCTAGCGTGAAAGAGCGCTATGACACGATCCGCTTGGCGAAGACCGTGTAAAGAGAATAGGTAATTTACGATTTCAAAACAGCTTTTGGCTACAGAAGGGCAGCACGCCTATGTTAGGTCTGCACCGGGAAAGACCTCTTCGAGTTGGCTAACTGGAAACACCCGAAAACATTATCCGGCGGATGACAGACGGTTGCAATACCGGGACAAATTCATGCAGGGACAATAATGGCGACCTGCTAACACTTTTTCTCTATGCTAACTTGCCCGGGAGATACCTCAATGACTGACCAAGGGGAAAAGTTCCCACTACCCGACTATGAAGGAGTTGAGGACTTCTCAAAAATAATAAAGCACCTGGAAAGGCAACGCGCCGAGCTGTTCAAGCACACACTACCTCTGTCGATTTCAAAGGTAATCAAAGATCACCCTCTTTAATAAGACTTTCATTATACCCATCCGTATGTACGGTTAGGAATCATGGACTCTGTCGAGAGAAGATGAGGTGGCCGTTGGAGTATTCGTGAGATTTATGGTTCTCCCCGTGACACCAACCTCTAATACCGAAGGAAATTTAACTATGAGATGTACGAGGTTTACGCAGATCTGACCATACGGTAGCGAATTAAAAGTCCAAAGAAGCTCCAGCCCAAAAGGCTTTAGTATCGAAACCCGAATTCAGCGTCAGGGGAGGAGGGAGACCTCGATTGAGTTGAAAAAAAAACGGTGGAAGATGACTTGAACTGTCTTTATGTCGATAGTTTCGAAAAACCTGTAAAATAAGATAATTCACTGGCAGAATCAGCTACAGAGACAGTTAATATCTTCAAAACAGTCTACGATTCCGTTGTGTAAAGTGAACCCATTGTGTAAAGTGAAGAACAACAAAGTAAGGGCCTAATTGAAAATAAAAAATAGCTTTTCATCCACTTTTTTTAGCGACAACTGACGCCAATTGGAAACCCCAAGGGGAATCAATTTATGCTCCACTTGTTGTTTCTATCTCAGTCGAGGCCTCCCGCTTTCTCTGCTGCTGAATTCGGGTGTCGATAGGAAAAACTTCTGTGCTGGAGCTTTTTTGTCTATTCGCATAACATAAGTTAGCCAGCGGAGCCTTTGGGCTTTAATTCGCTGAACTAGATATGATCATGAGAAGGACCATAAATCTTCCGGAGAACTATTCTCTTAAATCCTTAAACGGCCAAAAATAGAAACAGATGAAATCCCTCACAGTTTCAAATATGTATGTAGATAACTAGCAACGGTGACTGGGCTGCCCAGGCGCAGGTGCACCGATTCTTTCCTTGATGATACTTCGTCTTGGCCTCGTTCACTGCAAGACCAACATTTCCACTTTTGTAAAAGATTGTACCATTGCAGTTAAGCTCTGCTGCTCGAATTATCTTCTCCAGCATGACGTTAAAGAAATCGCACGGAAAGGAGTCGGCCAGTCTGAAGCCAAGTTTGGTTTTGAATGGCTCAGAGAGGTCCTTCCCAATTCTTACGGAGCTGTGGGTATTGCTCAGAGTCATTTAGCATAGCCTTTCAACTCCCTCGCGATTTAGTAATGAGGAGAGGTGGTTACTTTTACACAGCTAGGTATTTGATGTTCGGTTCCAACCGAACTTGTACTTCCTTACTTGTTTTACTTGGGTTTGTTCTATCACGGGCGCCCTTTTTGTAAAAGGTGTTCTATTTTATGAAGCCTTAGCGTGTCCGCATACGGAGCGAATCGTCATAGACGCGTATTAGACGCTACATTCGATTTTTGTACGCTTTGTTGCTGAACACGTACATATATTTGCATGAAGAGCTGCACACGAATCGGCAGCTGCACGAAAGTGGCAAAGCATGAAAGCTACATGCTGCTCAACGTATGACAATGCTGGTCGCCAGGCGTCGTACGCTTAGAAAAGAGGAAGAATAAGCATTTGTTTACATTTTTCATTTCCGATTTTTGTGTGCCGTGGCTTTGCTTTCTTTTTTTCAATTCAATTAATTGTTTATTTTTAAAGAAAAAATGGGAATTTTTCTAAATTTGCAGAATCGGAGAAAAGATGTACGTCCATTACTGTGAAAACGTGTTAATTAATTAATATTGCAACTTTGACAGTTCTTTGTGTGCTTTTTTTCTGCAGCGGATCTTGAGACGCAGAGAAATTCGTCATCAGTGAAATGACAAGTACGCGTCTATGACGATCCGCCTCGTCTGCGGACTGCCTTATTACTCATAACTTTGTCCACATCTTACTAATATTATAAATGTGAATACCTATGTATATAAAGTAAACAAATAAAATATAGAAAAATATTTGAAGTGCAAAATTTACAAAATTCATCTAGCATTTTTAAAACGACAACTTAATTTGCACCTTTTTTCAATTAGAAGCAAGGTCGTTTTTTTAACAAATGCATACGTACACGGTTAAAAAAATTAGCCTAAATTTTAAACCCGTCTAAAGTTTAAACGATTTTTTAACTTTTTTTTGGAATATTTTAAACTTTCCAAAAGTTTAAGAAGAATTTCAATTTCTTTTGGTTTCGATTTAAGATCTAAATGAAAAAGCAGTTTAAAATTTTTGTTTGTTTGTTTGAATGTAATTGAATTTTGCCCACAAAAACTTTATGAGCGGCATAGCTCAGCGGCAGAGCAGTCGGCTGTGACTCCTGAGCGAATTCGTACAAATCCTGCCAAATGCCACATTTTTTTAATTTTATTTTATTCTTAAAATTTTTTGGTTTAAAATTAAAACTTTTTGGTTTGAAAGTTAAAACTTTTCCGTTTGAAATTAAAACTTTTTGGTTTGAAAGTTAAAGCTTTTCGGTTTAAAATTAAAACTATCTCGGTATAAAATTTTTATTTTGCTTTCATTTATTTTTGAAGGTTTATTCAAGATTGAATTTTCCCAACAAAATTCGTGTGTGCGATGTAGCTCAGTGGTAGAGCAGACGGGCATGATGCGGGGAGTCTTGGTTCGAGTCCCAGCCAACGGACAAAATATAATTTTTTCTTTAAAAAATTGTTAGAACATTTGTGGTTTAAAATTGAAACCAGTTTCATTTAGCCAACTTTCTTTAAAACTGGTCTAGTTTAAATTTGAAACCAAATTTAGTCCAAGTTTAAAATTTAAGCACAAATTTTTAACCGTGTATATACAAATTCACATATACCTGCATACATGCATATGTACGTGCCAATAGCGATAAGTTTAATAAACAAAAAAGCTTTAGATTACGTCATCAGTAAGTAAATAAGCCGATCTGACCAAAGTTTTGAGTCGTGTTTTTTTTAACGTGAAACTTTTCGAGATGACTTAAATAATAAAAAAATAGTAAAAATCTTGATTGTAAACATACTTTAAATCAATGCGTACTCTCATCTACACAAAATAGCATAGAAAGCAATAGAATGAGCATGAGTCTCTTTTTATGATAGTATATGTATGTTTGCAAATCACAATTTACACTAGTCGACAAAATTAAAAAAAAAAAATAATAATTTTTCCAACCGCCGGTGGAAGTAGAGGCAGAGGGAGGCCACCACTCCGATGGGAGGACCAAGTGGTGGCAGATCTGAGAACGCGCGGTGTCTCCAATTGGCGCCAGTTGGGACAACAAAGGCGAAACATGTTAGATTTGAACCCGTTGTCACATTTCATCGATCTAATTTGTTTTTCGAGTTATTGAAAGTACCTAATTCTTCAAAATCATTTGCCGATTTGTATAGGCCCAAAAAACAATTACAAAGACACATCGCGATTATGATTATTCAGGTAATTTCAAGCATTTTTGACCAAGAAACCATAGGTCTAAAATTAATTTCGAGCCAGCGATTTTCTATCTAGCTTTTTTAGCACTTTTGTTTTAACCCTTTTTTCAGAAAATCCATCAAATTTGGCTTTCTAATAATTTAATTTCAGATTTAAAATGTGGAGCGTTGTGAGAAAGTTAAAAATAGCGGCTTAGATGAAAAAAGTATGGAAGCGCTCTGCGGCGGCCCTCAAAGTAAAAAAAAAAAAATGCCTCGATGCGAAAAACCCCGTTTTCACATTTTGGCCAGAGAAAGATGATGTTTTTTAGTTGTTGTTGTTGTTGTTGTAGCGAGGTGTTGTCCTGCCTAAATGTCAGACAGGGTCACCCCGAGTGTATTGCTCTTGGCCGGGTCGATATAAGAAAACGGCCCGGGTCGTTTCGGCACGATGGGTACAGCACAAGTACTGGTACCGTTCTAGTAGAACCGGCAATACAAGAAACTAGTTGTCGATACAGTTGCTTTCACCGATGGGACCCTATTCATTTTATCCACATGGTTCCTTGGATAAAAATGTTTGAAATTACCCAAATAACCAGAATCGAGATGTGCATTTGATGCAAAAAATTTTACCCGCCCTGTAAGCCTGCAAAAAATCGAGCAGGTGATCGCAAGAGAGTGACCCGCCAGTAACACTCCATCTGGCAACATTTTTAGTGTTGACGAGTGTTATCCACACAAGGTCATTTTTTGGCGATTTAAAAATTTAACTGGTTGAATTAAAATAAAACTGTTTGGTTTATGAATTCATCAAGCTGAGCAGCTATCAGAAAATTAGAATCGTATCTCGAATATCTTATAGTAAGAAACAAGTTAGTTTAGTTGTAAGAAAAAGAGTGAAAACCCTTATCCACGATTCGATTATTCATGAACAAAATTGCAAAATCATTAAACGTTTAGTGGCGGTTGAAGCATCTTATGGGTTCTAAACACGTAGCCCAAATTATGCACTGGGACCATCTTATTCCACTGAAATCTAGATCCTTAAATCGCCGATATACAATAAATGCATATACATACTTGTCGAGACTTGGAGTCAATCGAAGCTTGTGATGTCTATTACAGTGAACAAGCAAAGGAAAAACAATGGATATGTTCTTTCAAAGTTTTGTTTGGAAAAAGACTGTGCTTGGTCCTGCAACCACTGTGCAACATAGAAGTCCTCCACTGATGCATATCATAATGGATCTCTGCCCTCTGGCCAAGGTGTTGCAAGTTGACGTCTTACTTAAAGCGGGCCACCACACTTGAACCCTATACAAAAGTATCGGTCTTACTATGGGAATGTAGATCCAGCCACAAATGCTGGAACTTGGTGTTATTGTTTTAAACATATTTAGTCGCATATTAGTCGCTTCTTACGACCTACCTCGTACATATTCTAAAACCCTAGCCCTCAGGGGCCAGCCCCATTCTTTAGCGATTGCTGTTCTTGTTGTTGTTGTAGCCATTCTTTGCCCTGCCTAGTCGGAAGATCCATTTATAAAAAAATACATTGTTGAGTCCTTTGCCGGATGAATCCGGTATGTTCTGGTACTCCCTTGCGGTACTGCCCGACTGTCTTGAGTACGATTTCGTGGATTTTAGTCGCCTTTTACGACCGGCATACCTACCTTGGACATATTCTAAACCCCTAACCCGCAGCTGAAATATGTTTTCTTTCCAGGGTTTATTAAGTGCTCTTGAGCCACCTCGAAGGCAGTTTGATATTTACACTCTCTTCCGAGATAGAAATGGGTGTACCCAACGAGAAAAAGACAGGCTCCTCTGCTGAGTTTCACGGGAAATGAGTATCCAAAAAACAGTTCAAGGATTTTCTTTTTTGATACGGTCCAAGAAAGGTCCTTTTAAGACTATCAATTAGGTTGTGGGGTTTCGAGAGAATAGATCTGAATCATGAATGAACAAAGATAGGATTGTATTTAAAGCGATACCGTTATAATGAATTCGGAAAATGCTTGATTCTACTTAAGGATAGCATTTTACGACACATGTGTGAAGATCTGCTATTTAAAAGTGGCCAAAGTTTGTCAAACCCGCTTAAACGTGTGAAAGCGCAGTAAAAATTAGTGAAATTTCCCGAGTTTTGAGGTGTCTGGCTGAAGTTTTTGCCATGGGACGAAGTCTAAAAATTCCTGATACTACTTGAGGGTAATATTCTACAAAAAATGGGAAAATATTGGGTAGTTAAAAGCAGCCAAAGTGGCCCAAATGCGTGAAATTGGTAAAACAGAATAAATTTCCATAGGAAAATCCGCGCACTGTGGGTGTCTGGCTGGAGCCTTGTCACTGGTACGGGTCTAACAACACTTGATACTGACGCGGGGTGGTAATCTACTTCAAATATGTGAAAATCATCCATTATAAAATAAGTGAAGTTAGGGTCATTTTTTGGCGACTTTGACCCTCGATTCCTAGGCCCTTGTCATAGGTACAGCTTTGAAATTTTCACATTCTTTCTAGATTCGGGGAGGACTACCGATCGGTATTGGTTTCATCCATTAAAAAATAAGTGACGCTTTTAGGCTCTGGGATCTTGGTCTATCTAAGGTATCTGAGATATTAATGGCGAATCCAATTACCGCGTTTATTGAGAAAAATAATCTCCTAAGTCCTTTTCAATCGGGTTTTAGAGAATCTCACTCTTGCTGGACTGCTGTTACGAAAATACTGGATGATATCCGTCAGGAGTTTGATAAGGGTCATGTCACGCTTTTGATTCTGTCAACCGCAGCCTTCGATGTGATAAGCTACACAAATGCTTCGGATTTGATAAGAATGCAGTTAACCTTGTAAAAAGCTATCTCACTGATAGAACTCAAAAGGTTAAAATTGAAAACAGTTTATCTGAAGTGGGGTATACTAGGACTGGAGTACCACAGGGCTCTGTCTCGGGTCCCCTTCTCTTCAGTATTTTTATTAATGACATTTTTAATGTCTGCTCTCATGTTCGACAGCATGCTTACGCTGATGATGTGCAATTATACATCTCTAGCCATGTTAGTATGGTTCAGGATTTAACTGATAGGTTGAATGAGGACTTACGATCGATTATGGAGTGGTCAAGGTCAAACCTTCTTTGCCTTAATGCTCAAAAGTCATATGCACTCCCTATAGTCAAAGATAAAATCCAGTTTTCCAATATCCCACACCTTTATATTGGTTCGGCCAGACTTCAGTTGGTCGAAAAAGTAAGAAATCTGGGCTTTGTAATAAACTCTAAGTTGTCCTGTGAGGACCACGTCAATCAAGTTGTAGGAAAAATTTATTACACTTTGCGTTGCCTTAGATTGTCCACAGTATTTTTACCTTCTGATACGAAGAAAAAGCTTATTCTGAGTCTAATTGTCCCCTATATAACCTACTTTGAGCTCGTGTATAGCAATTTGGATGGTGGCTCTCTTCATAAACTCAGTATTGCTTTTAATCATGCCACTAAATATGTGCATGGTTTGAAAAAATTTGATCACTTATCTACGCTGAGAAACTCTATATTTGGATGTGACCTTATATCAAAGCGGGCAATTGCATCTTTATGTTTAAATTGCTAGTTTACAAAAGGCCGGGTTATTTGTATGATAAGCTCACGTTTTCTAAAAGCACACGCTCCTCCAACCTTATTCTGCCAAAGTTCAATTACTTAACCTCTTCCAGCCTTTTCTTTATTAATGGCATCAGGCTATGGAACTCCATTCCTCAGTCTTTGAGAAACTCAATGCGAGAAAATAATTTTAAAAAACTCATCTTAGAGTATTTTAGTGATAAAATCGCATAAAGTGGTACTTTAAATTGTGTCTTATTGCTTTTATTTTTAAAAACGTTCCAAGTTGTAAACAGTTGTTATAGTTGTAAAATTATCCCGATGTCATATGTCTAATTTTATTTTTATTTATATACTCTTATATTTACTTCATTTTTTTATTTCTTTTATTTTTACATTTTATAATTGTACTTATGCATAAGTTTTCTGTTTGTATTGCGCAATAAAAGATTTAATCTTAATGCCCTAATGTATATCAGTTAATAATAATAATAGTGCATTACAGCACCCGTCAGTTTTTTCATATTTCCTTTCAAAACCTGATTATAGGAATAGGGATGGGAATAGAGATAGGGATAGGGATAGGGATTAAGATAGATATAGGGATCGGGTGAGAGAAACATGCAGGGAAATAAATTTGGGCAGGGCAACGTCTGCCGGGTCAGCTAGTACTAAATAAAAATGAGACACAACTCCAAATCGGAGTAAGTTTTAAGTTAAACGCTTCTGTATCGCACAAAAGTAATTCGATTTTTTAAAACTTGGCATGACAGTATTTTTTGAAGAGTAACGATAATAGTAAAAAAAAAAAATTATGAACTGGCTGTAATTATTTTTATCAAGCGATTTATGCTAAAAAGTGGCCTAAAAAAAATTTGAGTTGTGACGGTTTTTGATTTAGGGTGTGATATATCAAATGGTTCTTTTGAATCGTATTAATCGAAAAATATTTTGCGGGTGAAACTGAACCGAACAAAAGTTCAAGTCAAGCTAAACGAAATGTTTGTGACATTTACCTCAACAAGTAAATTCACACGCTGGCTTACACTAAACAATGCAAGAAATATTTTTGCTTACAATACGATTGGCTTCACCCAGGAACTGTACAATTAATTCATCTTCAGGCTCATCAGCATAATAATAACCCTCAGCAGCATCACTATGATCTTTATTAACGCTAACATCATCGACAGCGTCACCATCAGACGTTGTAACTTTCATTTCGTCTGCATTATTAGTATTATTATTTTTGTTGTTATTGTTTGTTGCATTACAATTTAACAATGTATTAGGTTCAGCTTCCACATCAAAAATACGGCTTGGCGTCATGGGACAATATGTAACAATGCCGCTGCTTGCGATCGTCTGTGATTTGTCAGCTGATGCGTCGCTCAGCTGTAATTCAGGCGGAGGCGGTGTAATTGTGTGCTTATCATTTGGTTTAGTTGTAGTCGCATTATCAGTGCTTACAATTGGCACATAATTGTTTTGTTGTTCGTCGACATTTGCAGCCACGTTTAATAAGTTATTGTTGTTGTTTTTTAAGTATGGGTTGTTATCGTCTGCGGTCTCGCTATGAGAATTTGTATGGCTAATATTTGCTGTTGCTTCGTCTTCTGCTTCGTTTGATATCTTGTTCCCCATGTTGGTTTGAATGAGTTGATAAGTGTTAACTTTTTGATTGTTACCGTCGTTGTTGTTGTTGATGGCTTCATCCTCTTCACCGGCGTCGTTGTCGTCGACCTCGTCGGTACTCAACTCGTCTAACAAGTCAGTTTCGCTATAAACGAATCCATCTTCGATGATTTCATCATTGCTACAAATACTTGTAGACTTGTTTTGGTTTTGTTTTAGATTTTCCTTATTAGAAGACTCTGAAGCCATGCAATTATCGTTCACATCACCGTTGCCAACAACAACACTTGCCAGGACATTGTTATTTTGGTTATCTGACATTTTTTTTAGAATTTAAGAATTAATTGCTAATACATTGGAACTTGAAGCATAATTTTAGTTGAAGTATTAAAATTTTTGTTTCACTTCTTTACTTCCGCGCGTCGAATGTGATTGAGCGTGTATTCAACACAGTTTTTTGAATTATACACCACAAGAAAACTTAGAATTAAACACTTTTATTCTTTTGCTTCTTTGTTTCTTAATTTTATTTTCCCGTCTCTTGTGGTATGCGATAAGTAAATTTTGTCATTCTTCGTTTGTTTACGCAATCCACGCACGCTAACTACACATTCGCGCTAACTCGGCGACTTCATCAACGACTTTTTAGCAACTGACTTAAAGATACACGCCGTTTGACTCGGTTGTTAAGAGAGTTCCAACTCTCTGTACTAAGATATGCACATGTTACGTCAGCGAACGCCAAACAACGACGGTGACACCGGCGAAAGCAACAATATCCAAAATGGCAAAATAAATTCTGTTGAAGAGCACATGAAGCCGTCAATGACGAACTTAAGGGTCGATTACATAAAACTTTATTTCAACTTTACCTCGGACTTTGGTTGAAATTTGGCAAACTCTCAAATTTTGCTTACTTTGACAATCAGATGTTGATGATTTTGCTTTAATTTAAGAATTAAAACTTGGTGGAAATAATAATTAATTCATTTTTTCTCTATTAAATTAATAAATTAACCAAAACATTCTGAATGCAAAGAAATAAATAACGAAAACAAATGTATAAAAGAGAGGCGTCGAAGCGTTCATTGTAGCTGTAGCATACCTCTGAAGTTGAGCGCAAAGTTTTGAGACTGCAAATGTCAGGTGAGGTTAACAAAGCTTTATGTAGTTGAGGCTTTAGATCTCATAATTAATGACTAAAACAGTTCAAGTTAGGTTGAAACCAAACGTTGTATACCCAGCTGTAGACTTTAACATTAGCTCACATTATACTGAGCCAAAAATAAATTTTATTTTTATTTGAATCTTGTATTATTTTGAAATTTTGTATACAGATTACTTTCTGGCCAAGGTAGGTTGCTATTGAAAATCGGATGATAACCACGCCCCCTTTTTCGATATCGAAATTTCGAAAATTACATAAATTGACATATCTCGGTAGCTGAAATGGCTAAAATCATATAATTTTATAGGTGAATACCCCTGGCCATTCTTTTATGATTTACCATAAATTTTTTTAAAGTGGGGTGGCACCGCCCACTTTTAAGGGAGGCATTTTTAAAAATTCGACTGGTCGTAACTTTTAAACTGATCACGATATAACCATAAAGCTTGGCACACAGCATACTAGCACCGTTGGGAGTATACCTGATGAAATTGGATAAAATCGCCCTCCAACTATGCCCACCTTAACTCATGCTTTTTTTTATTACATTGAAAATTTCGAAAATCACCTAAATTGACATAATTCGGTAACGTAAATGGCTAAAATGATATAGTAGGTTGGTAGGATGAATCCCGTAAAAGTAGGCGTGGCACCGCTCACTTTTCAGGGAGGCATATTTGAAAATTGCACGGGTCATAACTTTTAAACTGATTACGGCAGAACGATAAAGTTTGGTACAAGGTATACTAGCATAATAGGGAGTATACCTGATGTAATTGGACGAAATCGGTTTAATGTTCGGTTTACCCGAACCTAGACTTCCTTACTTATTCAGTACTGATATCTTATTTGCTTTGAAAGAAGATACAAATTTTAAATTACTGCATGTATGTTACTCAAAAACTTAAAATTTAAGATATTACTTATTTCGATAACTAGACCGATTTCGACCAGGCCTTTGGGCGGCAGGATCTGTGCTTGAAACTATTTTCAAAAGCGCCGTATCCAAAGTTTTGTTGCAATAACGCTCTATTCCGGAATATCATTTAAAACGCCATGTCTTACAATTTTTTTAGGTTCGCCCAATTTCCAAATTTTATTCAAAAACGCCTTATCTCAGCTTGAAATATATTGAATAGAAGAACAGGCATTGTTCTGTCCCCAAAAACTGAATTTGCAGGATTTAAAAAGGTTCGCCGTCTTAACTTTGAACTCAAAATTTTGAGCTTTTAACCGCTACTAACATACCCTACAACATAAATCCCTTTCTCGTCTTCAGGGGTTAAAAATGTGCTTGAATTTTCGTTAACTCTCTTATCATTTTCGAGACTATTCTAGTAATAAATGGTTTTCTAACATTTTTCTCGACTCGAGAACTACACTGATTTCTGATGTGCAAACTAACAATTTCTCTAAAGTAAGATTCTCTGTTTACCTTTCTCTGTCCTTGTCTGACGCTTCCTCTATCTCTAGCTCAATTGACTAACCAAAGCTATCAATTAAAATTGACTAATTGAACGCACGATTATTCGAATAGTGCCGTGTTCTAAAGCCCTAGTTACATTTGCCAAAATCTCGCTTCGCTTTACGTTCCGCAAACTTTGTATGAAAGTGCAACCTGCAAAGTTTTATGTAATTGGGGCTTAAGAGTTCGAATATTTCAATATCAAGAGCTTTATTAGCTAGATCATCACTAAATCTTCTTCTTCGATACTTGAAGTGCTGCAAGGGTTTAGAGACCTTATGATTTTACATAATCTACCTTAATATACAAATATTAAAATACCTTTTGTACCAATAATACAACATCAGGGTATAAACAAGTTCTTGAATGGAGCATACTATTTGAAAAGAGAGCCTAGCTAGTTGATGATCGATTGCTTGACTAGTCTCTCTAATATGTACGTGGGTCGATTCGTTATACTTTGAAATTGGTGACATTACCGTTCAAGCTCAAATAAAAAAAATTCGAATAAGGCGGTATTCGAATAGTAAAAATCGTACGTCGTCGAATACTCGATGGTGCTTAAATATTCGATTCAGTTCGATTATTCGAATATGTAGTAACATTCGACGTTCAGTTGCTAAAAACCTGTAATCAAAACTTCGAATAATTTTAAAAGGCCTAATAATTTTATGTTTTTAATGAAAAACTGGGTATTGTTCCTCAGCCGTAAAAGACCAGACACAGCAGTTTACCTGACGAGCCTGAAAAGATACCCGCTCATTTAGGGAAAATCGAAACACGTTAGGTAGGATCGCTTCGAAAGAACAGCTCTTGATCGGGGTATTCCGGTACGGCGAACCGGCTAGTTGTTGAAAAGTTTACCCATTGTAGAACACTGAATGAACTGTTGAACTGTACGAACTGTTTACACAGTATTATCGAAGTGACAGTCCAAGTTTCTTGGCCGACAGTTGGGCGCACAACTGGATTTCAATGGAGGTAGATTCTCTCTCGGAACTATACGAACAAAAAAATATTTCTACTCTGAATCTTATTCGCCAAACTTTCGAGGTAGCCCTCGCATTGCTTAAAAAAAGATCATACCGGTAAAGAGCGCCGTGTTTAAACAGAGTAAAATGTGGTGGAGTACTGAGACACTTCAACTAGCAGAGATGTGATTGTTTCTATGTATGTGAAGTAGGGTGGTTCGATGTGCGTATGTATATACATATATGGCTTATAAGCATTACCTGGGCTGGCACATATTTCAATATATAGTGTATAAAAACTCAGGTATAACTGATTATACATATTTGAAGTTGAGTTTCAGGTCAAATTTGCAAGATAAAATTTATAAAATGAAACACGGTGGCCCTTGTAATTATAATCTTGGCTTGAGTCATTTATTGACGCTTAACCGCCTAGGCGATTTTGGCCGTTTTGTATCAAAGCACGCCAGTTATTCCTTTTTAGCGATAACTGACGCCAATTGGAAACCGCAAGGGCGTTCAAGTCATCATCCACTTGTTGATGCCATCTCAGTCGAGGCCTCCTCTTTCCTCTGCTGCCGAATTCGGGTGTCGATGGGAAAACCTTCTGTCCTGCAGGCGAATTCTAGAAATCTCCATTCATCTCCATCTCGTAAATGCTAAAATATGCTAAAATGCTTAAGCAAATGAACTCTCAGAAATTTAGCAGATGACGCTAATTTGCGATTCTGCGCCTAGCTATGATAATAGTACGTTATCTGCACTATAGATGGCACGCAGGCATCACTGCAAGATGTCAATTGAGGTGTGATCCTTTACAACTCAGAAAAAGCCAGAAGTAAACCGAAACGCCCGAAGTTACTAGCTACTAATCCCTTACTTTTCAGCGTTACTCTACTTTTTTAATTACAATTAAATTCCATTTTCGGTAAAAAGATTTGTGTTTGTTTATTAAAGTCGGTTAAGAACAGATTTTAAATTGTTATATACACCTTAATTTAATTATTTATTGAGTTTTTCTCTATAAAATTGTTATACGGAAACAAAGAATGTTTTTTAGTTATAACTTTTAAATGATAAATAATATGTATTACTATTGTGACTCCGGATTATGATTTCTAGGACTGAAACTTGGCTTTTGATTCCTCTTTCAACTTTTTCTTACGTGTTTTTTGCAGTTTTAGTAGGATATAAAAAAATACAATTTCCAAAATTATGGGCAAATACATAATTAAATATCAATTTTTCTTATATTATATTTATTGTTTTTGAGTAATTTTAGGGCCTAAAACAACATAATTCTACCCTTTTTCCTATTTATTTGCGTTTTAGCAACAACTTTTTTCGTCGCCAAAATTTGCCAGCTTTTGGAGAAAATTGGAGATTTTACGAGCAAATTTAGCTTAGTAGCTGTCAAAAACAGCTGATCTACGTTATCTGATTCATTTTGCGTTCATCGCTTAAATATGCCAAAAAATAAAGCAAAGATGGAGATTTATAGCGATTTTCTTTCACTGGAATCGCAAAAGTCGCTAAAATTTGGCAAAATGAATTTAGAGATTTTAGGAGATGGAAATTAAGCATTAGCGAAAACTGGAATTCATGTACTGGAGCTTCTTTGTCCATTCGCATAACATTACCCAGCCAGCGGAGCCTTTGGGCTTTAATTCGCTAAACTAACTATGGCCAGGTCTGCGAAAAGCTCGTACAGCTTATCGTTAAATTTCCTTCGATACTCGCCGTTGGCATCACGGGAAGGATCATACATCTTCCGAAGAACTTTTCTCTCAAATACTCATCTTCTCTTGACACTGTCCATGATTCCGAGCCGTACATCAGGACTGGTATGAGAGACTTATAGAGCGTGATCCTTGTTTGTCGGGTGATTCTATGGTGGCCCTTGACTCCTCAAAAATTTGCTAATTAAACTTGGTTTGGAACTTTAGCATGAGAAAAAGGCATTATTGCTGTTGGCAGGTACGCCTTTCTCAGTTTTGTTCATCATTAGATACTTAATTTTCTGATTTGTATACCTTTCAAAATAGTAAAATAAGATATTTACTTTATCGATCGATAGAATTAGATTAGATATCTAGAGACATTCTCTTATTTCTAAGCAAAAACGTATAGTGCTCTTTTTTAGGTCGGCCTGTGACGTTGGTACATGCCGGGAATACAATGGCCACTACGGGGTTCAGTCTATATACATAAGTAAGAGTTTAATCTACTACAGTACGCAGATCGGAGTTGTTCAAGAGTGACTCTGATCTCCATAGGGAGATCGCGTTCCTATGCAGCAACTGGCAATGCTTTTACTTGCAGGACGGCATTCGCCGGGCGGGAGCTGATGAATGGATGAAGCGGATTAAAGATTTTGTTGCGGGTTTGTACTCTGTTGGCGTCGCGGTTGATTGGGAAGAGAAAATAACATTGTGCTCTCCAATTTGTGAATAGGGTGGCCGAAGATTTCATCGGTGACAGCGCCAGGTTCCCTAGATGCGCATGATTGACCGTGCCAAGTTCTTGAGATAAGGCAAGCGCAACCAGTTCCGCCCTGGAGTTGGGTGTTTTTTGATGAGTCGTTAAGTATCTTAATGGCGAGTAGTGTAGCGTTAGTGTTCTCGGTTTTGCAACATCAAAAATTCGTTAGAAATAGTTTTTCTCAACGGGGTTGTTGTTGTAACGAAGGGTTGACCTGTTGATGTTGTTGTAGCCATAGCCCTGCCTAGTCGGTAGATGCACTTATAAAAAGTAACGTGACACGGGTGTTGACAGTCCTTTTCCGGACGAAACCGGTACGTTCCAGTTGTTGTTGTTGTTGTAACGGGGTGTAGTCCTGCCCAACGCGTACTTTTCCTTGGCCTAAACTGTCATCGTTCCGGTACTCCCTTGCGGTACTGCCCGACTGACTTGGGAACGATTTCGTGGATTTTAGTCGTCTCTTACGACCGGCATACCTGCCTCGGGCATATTCTAATACTCTAACCCGCAGGGGTGTACTTTTCCTTTATAAACAGGGTCGCCCTCTGCAGCAGTTTGGCAAACTTCCCGAATGTATTCCTGCCCAGGAAGGCTTTTTTACGTCCCTTATTTAAGCGGCGATAGGTTGGCGAAATCAGTTGAAATTATGCCTGAATTAGTAGCTAATTTATTGCTCTTCAAAAGCTCTGTGAAGTTGGCACCTCCATGTCGGAATAATTAAAAAACTGAAAGCCATTTGTTTGCCCATCGTTAGCTCACGTTTGCCCAGGAAAACTTTTCGTTTGCCCACTCTTTGTTCAAAAGTTAATTAATGGCAATTAATTAGCTATAAATTAGCTACTAATTCAGGCAAAATTTCAACTGATTTCGCCAACCTATCTCGGCTAAAATAAGGGACGTGGCGTTTTTGCAAAAATTCAGCGCTTTGTAGGTGTTGTTCACACAAATTGGAAAAGAAGCTCGGTTATCGATACCGGGCCATATCTAGTCAATGCATTGCAATGGCTTTACTTTATGTAAGTGCTTGCACAGTACAGTATTGTTACAACATTATTTCAACCTCTGCGCCAACATGGGATGATATTATCCAACAAGTTAATGGAGAAAGGCTAACCTAGAAAAAGCATGAAGCCACACACCGCTCCTAAATAAACACAGATTGCTCGAAAGACACAGAGAGAATTGACAGTTTGTTAATGGATAAATCTTATCGACATAGACGATATTTTCCCCGATAGATGGCACTGGAGTCGTTATATTTACAAAATCCTTATTTATTATCCGATTATTCTTATAAAGTCTGATATAAAAAATCTGCTGGATTCGAAATATTAAAAAAATATTATTAATATTTGCGGTTTTTGTACGAAGTCCTTGACATCTGCTAGTCATCTCATAAAATCAGAAGCCGGGAGTGATATGAATAACCGAGTTCAGGGCTCATTGGGCCGGTACCGAAACTACAGTGGCTCCTCAAACAATAAGCAAAAGCCCTAGTAAAAAGAAAAAGTAAGAGAAATACTGGCGCAATGTGCCACTTCTATGGCAATCAAAGGAGGGATATAAGACCTTTCGTTACAGAGCGGTCATAGGCTTAGTCTGATGTCGATAGTAACCGTAATTTCCCGGATATGAAGTGAGATAAGGGCACAACACACACAGCTGATAGATGCATTAAATGTTTCGTTTTGTTAATAGTTGGAAATCTGGTGATAATATCGTTTTAAGACCTGATCGCCTATCAGATTAAGGCTCATATGATTGTTAGTTGTTTTGTAAGGTATTTATCCAACAGACTCATGACTTTCCTCGTTTGTTTCCTATTCGCGTATGACGTCACGGCTGCGCTGCTCAATGGGCCAACTGGAAATTGTCCATGGTTGCTCCCACAACACATTTTTTTTTTTAATCACACCAGCGGTAAAAGTAGAGAAAGGTCCGTTTCTTGAAAAGCCAGCAAAGAACTGTCAGCAAAAGAGTCTTGTAAAAACCTCTCAAAACCTCAAATTTGCTCATTTTTCGTCGAACAGGAGTCAGTAGAAACTTGCAGACAAAACAGCTATTACGTTTCTTATTGGCTAACGATTTGAATTTGAATTTTTTTGTTGTCGTTTTACTATGTCATGATCAGTTGTTCATGCTTGCTAGTTTCTGCTGGATAAAAAATTCCCAGCAGTGACTTGCAGCGAATTGTAGCTCTCTCTCTCTCTCTCAATTAAAGGTCAAAAAGCTGCTGAATTCGCTGCTATTTTTGTTCAAAAACGTTTTTTAAGGCATAATCATTCATAATTAGCAGCAGTCGAACGGAGCTGATAGGTCCGTTTCTTCAAAAGCCAACAAAGAACTGTCAGCAAAAATAGTCTTGTAAGAGTAGGTCGCCTCCCCGTTGGTGCACCCTGGGTAACGATAAATGACCTACATGGCCTACACGGCTAGTTTCTTGCATTGCCGGTTCTACGAGAACGATACAAGTACTTGTGCTATACCCATCGTGCCGAAACGACCCGGGCCGTTTTCTTATATCGACCCGGCCAAGAGCAATACACTCGGGGTGACCCTGTCTGCCATTTAGGCAGGACTACACCTCGTCACAACAACAACAACAACAACAACAACAACAACAACAACAACAACATAGTCTTGTAAAAAGCTGTAAAAATCTCAGTTCTGCTAATTTTTCGTCGAACAGGAATCAGTAGAAACTTGCAGACAAAACAGCGGTTACGTTTGTCTATCTAACACCTTACTCATTGCACATCGCACAAGTGGCTATCTGCCGGATTCATTTGTATATATAATGTGAAATTACTGAGTGTACTCACCTCCTTTGCAATTTGATCCAAAGCTTGATCTTCAGCATTTATACGCGAATTGCAACGGCGACGTCCAACAGCTCCACTGCTGTCCATGATTTTAGAGCACCTGATATATGACACACTTTTATACCAGTAAAAATTTTAACCTACAAAATAAAAAAATAATTTCTTTCATTTATTATGTAAAAATGAGGCTAGTAAAAAACTTAACTCAATTAAAAATGATAAACTTATGTCGAGGGTAGTAGTTGAAGTACCCAGATGTATGTATGAGCACGCATATGCATTTGTATGTAAGTTGCAGCCTTAATTAAAATTAGTAGCCGCACGATACTCAATTGATTTTTAGCCTTTTAGGGGTATGTGCATATAAATGCATTAAAAGCAGCAGGAAAATATCTAAAACTGAAGTGACATTGCATGTATGCTCATATAAATTATTACTAAAGTAGCTGAAAAGTATATGCAAGGATATAAACCAGTTAAATGGGGTGTTTTAGAATACTCCACATATATTTTGGGTCAATTTGTATGAACATTAGGGCAGGTCGATTCGTATGTAGGCAAAAAAATCGCCCTAGTGACAAGATAAATCGTATTCTAGGGATCAAAATAAGATACTTTCCAGAAGGAAGCATACCTTGTTGTTGTAGCAGTACTTCGCCCTGTCTAGTCGGTAGATCCACTTATAAAAACGTACGCGAAAGACCAGACAGGGTTGTACAGAGGTTGGTGAATAGCACCTTTTGGTACTAGCACGATTGTCTTGGGAACGATTTAGTTAACTCCGTATCCGGAGCCAAAGTGGATTTGAGTCGTATCCTACCTTGAGCATACTCTAAAATCCTAACCCGCAGGGCTATACCTTTATACCTCGGTTTTTCGGTGCAGGTTTGAACCACAGACAAAGTTGACTATAGTTTATCCCACACAAATTGGCCGCATAAAATAAGTTTAAGCTCGCACTGAAGTTAAAACTTGAACTGAAAAACTGGGCCTTAGACGATTTCCGATGTTGTTGTTGTTAACAGCAAAACACTCCCCGATGGTTTTGGGGAGTGATGCCGAACCCGGTATGGTATGACCAGTGGAATCTTCTCCGTCACGTCACCCCTCCATCCATGAGGAAGGAGAAGATGGGGAAAAAGAGGTAATGGGCATAATTTCCGTAGATCAACCATCCAGTTAGCACGTTGTTGTTGTTGTAGCGAGGTGTAGCCCTGACTAAATGTCAGACAGGGTTACCACGAGTGTATTGCTCTTGGCCGGGTCGATATAAGAAAACGGCCCGGGTCGTTTCGGCACGATGGGTACAGCACAAGTACTGGTACCGTTCTCGTAGAACCGGCAATACAAGAAACTAGCCATGTAGGCCATGTAGGTCATTTAGCGTTACCCAGGGTGCAACAACGGGGAGGCGACCTACTCTTACACCCCAGTTAGCACGTCATTACCTATGCGCATATTAGTCGCCTCTTACGACTGGTATGCCTACCTCGGGCATATTCTAAACCCCTAACCCGCATGTTCCCGATATCCCGACTTTTGACTCTGAGCGTCAATCCTACGTTTGGATAGAGTGCCCCAATCAAGTCCAAATGTATTGCCGATCCCCACTTACCTTGGAGGGACGACCCACCCATGCCAGTGACATGAAAAAATCAGTATAATGACTATGGCTAAAGAGAAGAATAAACTCCAAAAACAAAACAAACTATTTCGCTGAATTGTTCATAATTTTTCTGAAATGTTTGTATGGTAATCCTTTAGGGAGGGTTTCAGGGTGGTGTACCACTGGCATGGGTGAGTCCGCCCTTTAAAATTACTGGGGGTCGGTCATACATTTGGACGTGATTGTGGCACTCTAAATGGGCCAAAGTAGAATTTTTCAAGCTTTGACGCTCATGCCAAAAGGTATACTTCTTTCAACGAATTTCTTATTTCGATCCCTTGTCATTTGGGCGATTTTGAAATCGATCTTCCCTAGTGCGCATATATGAATGCAAAAACATATATACTTATAAGGCGACTCATTGATCAATTTGGCGAGACTTTTACAACTTCAAAGAATGCAATATCTGTAGCCGCACGCACGAACACCTGATTACGCCACTATTGTTTACTTCGATTAGAAATGTTGCACATCTTATAAAATTGTCGAAAGGATATGGTTACAACGTTATAATGAGCTTTTGCACACCGACATTGTAAAAAAAAAACTCGATTCACGATTTATGGCTGGATACGATAGAGTGCAAACGCTTTCTAAGCTAGTGGCCAACACCTTTTATTTTAGCTTTCAAGTTGCGCTGCTTCCTTGGCACACCTGGTATGTTTCGAGGTTTGTATGAATAAAAAAACTAAGCGTTTAATAGTTAAACACTTTGCTTAATTAAATGGCAAAGGGTTTTAATTTTTTTTTATAATTGCTTCAACTTCTTCACCATTTATGTATGTGCACATTTTCAACTACCGCCCCCTCTTTGCAGTTTGCCACTTTCATTCTCTTCCCTCTTTGCGCACCAATAGCCTCTTTTCAACGAAGCAAACTGTCACTTCGACGTCACTCATACGGCCAATGTCTTGACACACGATTTATGCTGTCTACATATGCAACTCAAAAAAACTTAAGCACTAAAAATTATATTAGCACACATTTAACTTACAAGACAAAGCTGCTGCTGCTAAATTTAAAGTTTTTTCACTTTATTTCTGTATTTTCTTTCCGGAATTTGTCGGTCGGGATTTTGGGTTTTTAACACATACGCACACATTCACAGCAACACAAAAGCTGATTTTTGCCAGTGTTGCAGGATGCATTAAATGCAGTGATGCCACACGTCTGTATTTTGTCCCAATGTCGGTATTGCAGTGAATCTTATAGTACATTTACACTGCACCAAGAATCTTCTACCAGGACGGACAAAACAAAAAAAATTCATTACCGTGATAATTTAAATACCTGTAGAGTAACAATAAAAGAAGAGTCAAGGAGGATTTTGTCTTTTCCTGGTAGAATTGGCCCATTTTCTTGAGAAAAACTAGTTTAAATTGTTTTTTTTTTACAGCTGTGCATAGCGCAAAAGTAATTACACGTGACAATCCTTATAGTACATTTATACTGCACCCAATTTGGCGAATTTGAATGTGTCATTTCGAACCTGTTTACACTGGCAAATTTGCATTTGGCTTCACCTTCCCTGCAAGAATCTTCTACCAGAATACAAAGCCACCGAAAGAAAATGCACCACCTTGATGTTTTAAACACATGTAGAGTAATAATAAATGAAGAATTAAGAAGGCTTCTCTCTTTTCTTAGAGGAACTGGTCCAATATCATAAAAAAAATAGTTGAAATTGTTATTTAGAACTGTGCATAATGCAAAAGTTTTCACACGTTAATTATCCATTAAGGTTCTTCCTGGGCAATTCTAAATGTGGAACACAGGCAGGGTTGCTATTTTGAGGAATTGTGGATTGTGTTGTTCAGCGAATGAGGCCAAATGCGATGGAATTCCAAATTTGGAAAATGAAATCTGTATAGAAAAAAGCGCCAAATTTGCAATTTTTCGCCAAATTTACCAAATTTGGTGCTGTGTAAATGTACTATTAATGTGAAACATGCGCAGGGTTGCTATTTTGAGGAACTGTGGACTGTATTGTTCGGCAAATGAAGTCAAATGTGATGGAGTTCCAATTTTGGAAAATGAGATTTGTATGGAAAAAATCGCCAAACTTGCCAAAATCGGTGCAGTGTAAATGTACTATTATGTAGGGTTCATGCTTGAGCTTTCGAAAAGCGTTCATGCTTCTTCATTTAGTAAATGCACATTTAGCTCAATTCGAAGTTGCATTTTTTTTAAGTTACGAGCACGTGTAGAAAATTTTAAACTTTTTTATATTTGATCGATTTATATGGTTTCACAAACATCAGTTCACAAGTTTTTCAACGCAAATAACTTTTTAAATGTTTACGAATGAAAGAGACTGAAAGGATATCAAGAAAATAGTACTGCCTACTTAAGTTTTTGAGTTTTATAATGCTAAATGCAGAAATAAAGTTGCATTAAGTAGCATTTAGCTGTCAAAACTAGCATGGTAAAAGCAGAAATTAATGCTGCATTTTTAACTAAATGCAAAAAAGTGAGGATAATGCGAAATGCAGGCCTAGCGTGAACCCCACACAATTAACAAAATACAAAAGTATAGAAAACACATGAAACATGATTTAATGCAGTGTGTGATTGTTGATGTATGTTAAGGGATATTAATCTTCTGCATTATTTTCATGTGGAAGGAAAAGTAAAGAGGTGATGAAGCGGCGGTACAAATTTCAAAAAAATTTTTAAGTCTTGCATTTTTTTGAATTTTGAACGTGAATTCTAAAGTGATATTTTTATTTTTTGGACACTTTGGTGCTCAATTTTGTGCGGATAAAATTATATTTTTCTATTTTTGTTGAATAACATGTGTAATATGCAATATGTGCATGCATTGAACGCAAAGAAGTTGAAATTATTTCTTGGTAATTTTAGTGTGGAAGTTACAGGCTTTGGAAAGCATCCCAAACGCAATTTCAGTGGATACTGTGATGAAGTTGCAGGCTTTGGTATGCGCACACCTTCTTTTTCACTTACATGTTTTCCAATTTCACACAGAATTTCAGAAAATCTTCTAAACAAATTTTTGCACGATTCAATTTGAATCTTTTTCCATTATGGTCTTGACAAGTAACTCCCAGTGACCACGGGTAACAACCCTATAAGACAGATGACAATCATTTGATACAACATTTGATTGTCATTGCTGCCAGCTAAACGATCATCGCTTCAATCATTTCACACGAGGAATAAGAAAAAGTTGATGTCAACAACTGTGTCCGTGTGAGTTTTTGTCTCACTCTAGCAAATTAATAATTTGAACTAAGCATATATATGTCTCACTCTATTTTTGGATCAGAGATGACATTATGATGATGTCATAATGATATCACAACTGACAACTATCTAACCTATCAAATCTGATTTAAAAATTATATTTACAATTTTTTTTTGTAATGAAATATGTATTTATTTTATAAAATGAAATAAAATAGCTTAGTTTTAACAGAGAATTACATGTAAATATATAAAACACAACTTAAAGGCTAATAATTTACGATTTGTCTCGAAATAGAACGCGCTCGTATTTATCTGATGATGTTGGATGAAAAAGTCGGTTGCAGGTTGAGCGTAGCCTAATGCCAAGTTTGGAAATTACATCATTTGTTAAAATCATTTCTTCCACATGTGACAGTAAGCAATGACAATTGTCAGAGTTTTCGTCAAAATTACATCAGCATTGATAATTCATAATGTGAGCGTGTTAAGGGTGAAATACATAAAGCTTTGTTAACCTCGCCTGACATTTGCTACCTCAAAACTTTGCGTCGAACTTCAGAGGTATGCTACAATGAACGCCTTGCCGCTTCTCTTTTATAAATTTGTTTTCGTTATTTATTTCCTTGCATTCAGAGTGTTTTGGTTAATTTATTAATTTAATAGAGAAAAAATGAATTAATTATTATTTTCTCCAACTTTTTATTCTTTAATTAAAGCAAACTCATCAACATCTGATTGTCAAAGCAAGGAAAATTTGAGAGTTTGCCAAATTTCAACCTCACTTCAACTTTGAGGTCTCCAATTTGCCATGCTTGGTTTAAATACGTATACTGAACTTTTCTGTCAAAGTCACAGTTTGAGGTAAAGCCAAAATAAAGCTTCATGTAACTGACCCTTTAGTAATAATAGGTATGTTCGGCCAGCGTAAAATTTTATAAAATTTTGTAAAATATCACAAATAAAAGTGATCGGGACTCAATTTTTGGCACGGTTTTAAACGATATTACACAAGACCCAGTCCTCAATAGGAATAATTACTAGAAGAATTGACTTTGGTTGAAAACTGAAGCTGAAGAGGAAATTCTAAAGTTCGGAAATATTATTTTATAAATGCGACACGCACAAAATCTTTGTTTTGAAGTTTGGGGTACTCAACTTTCTATTATAAAACTTCAAATGGAAAAATATTCGAATCCTTACGTGAAATGGAGTTCGCAGGCGTAAAAGTATTTCGAACGAGTTCCGCCTACACCCAAGCGATCCAGCGAATGCTGTTTTGTGAGTTAATTGGTTAATGCTAGTTTCACGAAGCCATTTAAGTGAAAATTGATTTTTTCGTTGTGAGATTTCATATAAGATTCTTCATTTACGTTTTTTTTTTTTCAGTGATTTTAACTTTGTACTTTTTACTCAAATGCTTTATTTAAATTTTAATATTAAAAAATGTAACTAATGTAATGTAACTAACTAGAACTTTTGATTAAAATATAAAAACCTATGGCATATCTACTATTTTTGTATGATCACTTGCCTCTCAAAATCTGTCTCTGGATTTGGAAAATTAAAGACACGATGTCCTCCAGCGCATCCAAGAACACACTTATTTTTCGGTTTCGGCATCATTTCCCTAAAAAAACATAATTTGTACATTATTTTTCACTTTTTTTGTAGTAAATATCACAAAAATATAAAATATACACACTTTTCCAACTGACAAGTTAAGACTGGCACGCATCTACCCATCAAACACACTACCAGTAATTATGCCATAATTATCAGATAATTTTCCAGATAGGTATTCAGTTAAAAGGCATAGGCCTCGGGATAGAATTACCCTATATACTTCATGTACATGTGAATTAATAAAGTACAATATAAATACGAAAACTGGAGTTTACCAGCAATTTATTTGATATATCCCAGGAATTTCACCAGAACACTACCTGTAAACTAACAGGTAATTTTTTGGTAGTTTTAATTAAAATTTACCAATATTATCCTTGATAATTACTTTTCAAATACGTAAAAATATTTAAAAAAATACTAATTACTAGTATTTTACGTGAAAATAAGTCTTCAAATATTTGTAGTCTGATGGTATTTTCCTTAAAGGTATCATAGATATTGTTGGTAAATTGTGAGTAAATTTCAGTGAAATATACTGATGGTTTCCTTTGCTATTCCCTGTAATATACGGATATTTTTTCATGTAGATTTCAATATTTTACCAGATTATTGTCCAATTCCAATAGTTTTCCAGTATTCTCCTCAGTAGTTTAAATAAAAGCTACCAATATTTTGCTTGGGAAATACTTAATTTTCCAAACAAAACATTTGAGCATGCACCATTTTTAACGCTCGAATATTTTTACATTGAGGTGATTGAAAAAATGTAATGACAATGATTTAACAAGACGATACACAGCTTGATGATGACAAAGATGATGATATTGCCTATTTAAAAATAAATTTCAAAATTTATTTTACTTATTTACCTACTAATTTCTTTTACTTACTTATTTTGCAAAATTATGGACCACGACTCGTCTTCGTTGATGGATGACGTTTACCTATCTCAATTGTGTTCTGGAATGAAGTGGACCTTTTTAAGTGATCAATTGATATTTTTGTAACTTGCTTCTTGTACTTACTCATATTTTCAAATAATGTGGTAAATATTGAGTATTTCACTTTCTATATACTTGAAAAATACCGGAAGTATGATATTGTTTTGAATTTCGTATTTATTGTGGAAATATACCGAAACTTTACTGAAAGTTTTTTTTTTCGCAAGAAGTCGTATTATTAAAGTAAAAACAAAGTGTATTACGTGGAAAATACCCAAAAGCTACTAAAAAAATACCTGGAACATACCTTATTTCTAAATTGGTAGTTTTAAAGGAGCGCTACCGAAATTTCACCGACAACTTTTTTTTTCGCTTCATTGGTATTAGTGAGCTGGAATTTTTATGATTGTGTTAGTGAGTTTCGGTAGTCGATGTTTGCAAGGTACACATTTTAAAGACATAAAAAAAACTACCTGGTTTTCCAGACCTTTTTTGCGACAAACTTGTGGCAGCGTCGTTTTTCCAGGTAGCAGCTGTGTATCTGCCCAGGAACTCGTTAAGGCATTTGGCAACACAGGCAAATGCTGGGCTACAAAAGTGTGAGCGTAAAAGAAAGTAATGTGTCGCTCGCCTACAAATTGAAGCGACATGTTTACATTACTTTTTATATTACTTTTTATAAATGAAAAGATGTATTACCTTTCAGGAATGAAAAGATGCACTACAATGGATACATTATATCTTGCATTACCTTTCTAGAATGAAAAGATGCATTGCAAGGGACACATTAAATTGTACATAACATTTTATGAATACATATCTGTAATTACTTTCCTTGTGGAATAACAAGGCCATTAACGCGACATGAGGCTCTACAGCGGTAGAAGAGAGGTCATATTTTTGAATGTTTGAATGGCGAGCTCGTCATGTCGACCAGCCCCTGGATTCCCTAACTGTGAGTTTTGAAATGTACACTTTTTCCCATATACTCGTATTTCAAGTGGTGAAAAAGTGAACATTTCAAAACTCACTGAGTATAGGTCCAGGTGGGCGTACAACCAAATTACATCAGCATTGATAATTCATAATGTGAGCGTGTTAAGGGTGAAATACATAAAGCTTTGTTAACCTCGCCTGACATTTGCTACCTCAAAACTTTGCGTCGAACTTCAGAGGTATGCTACAATGAACGCCTTGCCGCTTCTCTTTTATAAATTTGTTTTCGTTATTTATTTCCTTGCATTCAGAGTGTTTTGGTTAATTTATTAATTTAATAGAGAAAAAATGAATTAATTATTATTTTCTCCAACTTTTTATTCTTTAATTAAAGCAAACTCATCAACATCTGATTGTCAAAGCAAGGAAAGCAAGCAAAATTTGAGAGTTTGCCAAATTTCAACCTCACTTCAACTTTGAGGTCTCCAATTTGCCATGCTTGGTTTAAATACGTATACTGAACTTTTCTGTCAAAGTCACAGTTTGAGGTAAAGCCAAAATAAAGCTTCATGTAACTGACCCTTTAGTAATAATAGGTATGTTCGGCCAGCGTAAAATTTTATAAAATTTTGTAAAATATCACAAATAAAAGAGATCGGGACTCAATTTTTGGCATGGTTTTAAACGATATTACAAAAGACCCAGTCTTCAATAGGAATAATTACTAGAGGAATTGACTTTGGTTGAAAACTGAAGCTGAAGAGGAAATTCTAAAGTTTGGAAATCTTATTTTATAAATGCGACACGCACAAAATCTTTGTTTTGAAGTTTAGGGTACTCAACTTTCTATTATAAAACTTCAAATGGAAAAATATTCGAATCCTTACGTGAAATGGAGTTCGCATGAGTACAAGTATTTCGAACGAGTTCCGCCTACACCCAAGCGATCCAGCCATAAAGCATATCTGCACAAGAGTAATTGCTTAGAATCGAGCCGAATGCTGGTTTGTGAGTTAATTGGTTAATGCTAGTTTCACGAAGCCATTTAAGTGAAAATTGATTTTTTCGCTGTGAGATTTTATATAAGATTCTTCATTTACGTTTTTTTTTCATTTAAATTTGTTCGTGATATTGGCTATTAGTGATTTTAACTTTGTACTTTTTAATCAAATGCTTTATTTAAATTTTAATATTAAAAAATGTAATGAGTGTAATGGAGTGTGGTTGCTAAGTGACCTTGCTCAATCCCGACTCTTGCGTCCTCGTTCGTGCACTCTGGGCAACGGGAGCTACCTAGGCTCGCGGCAGAAAGAGAGGGAGCCCCGGTGGGGCCACTCTGACATACTTGGTTTAAGGGCTCACCGAGGTGTTTTTCGCAGCGTCTGTTCACCACGTGGTGCGGCTGCAAGCGGGTGTCTGTCTTGTAGCAAGCGGCTCGCTATATAAATGTGTGAATATTTTTTTATCAAAATCCCGGAGACGGGTTGTGCGCTGGGTTTGGGACCCGCCACGTAAAAAATTTAGTCCACTGAAAATTTTAATAAAGCCTCGGATGAGAACCCCCTTTAATGTTGACGACCCGGCAAAACGAAATAAGGACTACGAGAAGGATATTAGGGCATGTACCTGGAATGTCCGGACCCTTTCAAGGGATGGTACCGCTGCCCGACTGGTTGATGTCCTCATGAACGCAAAGGCTGACATCACCGCCCTGCAGGAAATGCGATGGACGGGACAAGGAAAGACGACCATCGGACCTTGTGACGTATACTACAGTGGCCAGACACGCGGCAAAGCGCGTGGTGTAGGATTCGTGGTGGGAAAGAGACTTCGCCGCCAAGTATTAGCGTTCACTCCTGTGAGCGAGCGTCTCGCTGCGATCCGCATCAAGGCGAGGTTTTTCAACATAACATTTATCTGCGCCTATGCGCCGACAGAGGAGACGGACGACGCAGAGAAGGACTCCTTCTACGATAAACTTGAACAGACTTATGATCGCTGCCCCCAGCATGATATCAAAATCGTGCTCGGCGACTTTAATGCCAAGGTGGGCAAGGAAGGAGTCTTTGGTCCCACAGTTGGAAAATTCAGTCTCCACGATATAACATCCCCCAACGGCACTAGGTTGATTGACTTCGCCGCTGCTCGCAATATGGTCATCAGTAGTACCAGGTTCCAGCATAAGCGAATACACCAAGCCACATGGCTGTCCCCTGATCAAAGAACTAGAAACCAGATTGATCATGTCTTGATTGACGGCAGACATAGCTCCACCGTTCTGGACGTGCGTACACTGCGTGGTCCCAATATTGACTCTGACCATTATCTTGTCGCAGCCAAGATACGCACACGCCTCTGTGCAACGAAGAAAGTGCGCACAGTAACGGAAGGAAAGTTTGACGTCGAGAAGCTGCGCATGACACAGACAGCTGATAATTTCACAACTCGACTCTCACACCTGCTAGCAGAGGGCAATCCTTGACCTAACGATGTAACCGAGCAATGGAAGCATATCTCTCACTCATTGCGTACCGCCGCTGAGGCCACTATAGGGTTCCAGCGAGCCCGCAAGAACAACTGGTACGATGAGGAATGCAAAACTGCCTCGAAAAAAAAGGACGCTGCCTACAAGGAGACGTTGCGAACGGGCGCAACCCGCAGTGTATGGCAACAATATCGTGAGGCAAAGAAGGAAGAGAGACGCCTTTTCAGAAAAAAGAAAAGTGAGGCCGAAAGGCGTGAGTGTGAGGAGCTTGAGATGCTGGCTGACAGGAGTGATGCCCGAAAATTCTATGAAAAGATCCGGCGGATGACGGAAGGTTTTAAGACCGGGGCAAGCTCCTGTAAGGACAATAATGGCGACCTGGTAACCGACGTACAAAGTGTACTTAAATTATGGAGGGAGCACTTCTCCTCACTGCTAAATTGCGAGGGAGACGTCGACCCCGATACCCCAATCCCTGACGATGGAAAAGTCGTCCCACCACCTGACTATGATGAAGTGAGGATAGCTATATCCCGGCTCAAAAACAACAAAGCGCCTGGAAAAGACGGACTACCCGCCGGGCTGTTCAAACACGGAGGCGAAGAACTGGTAAAAAGCATGCATCAGCTCTTATGCAGAATATGGTCAGACGAATGCATGCCTCCGGATTGGAATTTAAGTGTGCTTTGCCCAATCCACAAGAAAGGCGATCCCGCTAACCGCACCAACTACCGCGGAATTAGTCTTCTTAATATCGCATATAAGGTTCTTTCTAGCGTGTTGTGTGAAAGGCTGAAGCCCATCGTAGACAAACTGATTGGACCTTATCAGTGTGGCTTTAGACCTGGTAAGTCTACCATCGACCAGATTTTCACGATACGCCAAATCCTGGAGAAGACCCATGATAAGAGAATCGACACTCACCATCTCTTTGTCGATTTTAAAGCCGCTTTTGACAGCGTAAAAAGGAGTTGCCTGTATGCCGCCATGTCTGAATTTGACTTCCCTGCAAAGCTTATACGGCTTTGCCAAATGACGTTGAGCAATACCAACAGCTCCGTTAGAATCGGGAAGGACCTCTCTGAGCCATTTGAAACCAAACGAGGCTTCAGACAGGGCGACTCCCTTTCGTGCGATTTCTTCAATCTGATGCTGGAGAAGATAATTCGAGCAGCAGAGCTAAACCGCAATGTACAATCTTTTACAAGAGCGTGCAATTGCTGGCGTATGCCGATGATATTGATATCATTGGCCTTAACAACCGTGCCGTAAGCGCTGCCTTCTCTGGACTGGATAAGGAAGCGAAAAAAGTGGGTCTTGCCGTGAACGAGGACAAGACGAAGTATTTGCTGTCATCAAAGAAAGAATCGGCGCACCTGCGCCTTGGCAGCCATGTCACTGTTGATAGTTACAAATTTGAAACTGTGAGAGACTTCGTCTATTTGGGAACCAGTATTAACACCGAAAATAATATCAGTCTAGAAATCCAGCGGAGAATCACTCTTGCCAACAAGTGCTACTTTGGACTGAGTGGCAATTGAGAAGTAAAGTCCTCTCACGAAGAACAAAGATCACGCTCTATAAGTCTCTCATCATACCTGTCCTGATGTATGGCTCAGATTCATGGACAATGTCAAGAGAAGATGAGATGGCCCTTGGAGTATTTGAGAGAAAAGTTCTCCGGAAGATTTATGGTCCTTCTCGTGATGCCAACGGCGAGTATCGAAGGAAATTTAACGATGAGCTGTACGAGCTCTACGCAGATCTGACCATAGTCCAGCGAATTAAAGCCCAAAGACTCCGCTGGCTGGGCCATGTTATGCGAATGGACAAAGAAGCTCCAGCACAGAAGGTTTTCCTATCGTCGCCTGAATTCGGCAGCAGAGGAAGGGGGAGGCCTCGACTGAGATGGAAACAACAGGTGGAGGATGACTTGAACTCCCTTGGGGTTTCCAATTGGCGTCGGTTATCGCTAAAAAGGAATGACTGGCGTGCTTTGATACGAAACGGCCAAAATCGCTTAGGCGGTTAAGCGCCAATAAATTAATGAATGAACTAATGTAATGTAACTAACTAGAACTTCTGATAAAAATATAAAAACCTATGGCATATCCACTATTTTTGTATGATCACTTGCCTCTCATGATCTTTCTCTGGATTTGGAAAATTAAAGACACGATGTCCTCCAGCGCATCCAAGACCACACTTATTTTTCGGTTTCGGCATCATTTCCCTAAAAAAAACACAATTTGTACATTATTTTTCACTTTTTTTTGTAGTAAATATCACAAAAATATAAAATATACACACTTTTCCAACTGACAACTTAAGACTGGCACGCATCTACCCAGCAAACACACTACCAGTAATTATGCCATAATTATCAGATAATTTTCCAGATAGGTATTCAGTTAAAAGGCATAGGCCTCGGGATAGAATTACCCTATATACTTCATGTACATGTGAATTAATAAAGTACAATATAAATACGAAAACTGGAGTATACCAGCAATTTATTTGATATATCCCAGGAATTTCACCAGAACACTACCTGTAAACTAACAGGTAATTTTTTGGTAGTTTTAATTAAAATTTACCAATATTATCCTTGATAATTACTTTTCAAATACGTAAAAATATTTTTAAAAATACTAATTACTAGTATTTTACGTGAAAATAAGTCTTCAAATATTTGTAGTTTGATGGTATTTTCCTTAAAGGTATCATAGATATTGTTGGTAAATTGTGAGTAAATTTCAGTGAAATATACTGATGATTTCCTTTGCTATTCCCTGTAATGTACGGATATTTTTTCAGGTAGATTTCAATATTTTACCAGATTATTGTCCAATTCCAATAGTTTTCCAGTATTATCCTCAGTAGTTTAAATAAAAGCTACCAATATTTTGCTTGGGAAATACTTACTTTTCCAAACAAAACATTTGAGCATGCACCATTTTTAACGCTCGAATATTTTGACATTGAGATTGATGACAAAGATGATGATGCACGTTTACCTCAAGAAATATATACGAACCGGTTTACCTCAAGAAATAAATATGCTCGTATATATCGGTAAACGTGCAGATTCACGGCAAATATGAGTATATACTTAGCTGCACATGTTTTATTAATTTTTATAATAGTAATCTGCAATAAAATGGAAAATGCCGTAAACATCAAAATTTCTTGACCAGGCATAAGAAATATATGCTCGTTTTTTTCTTGAGGCATTTCTTGGCAGGTGGGTAGCCCGCTTTAATTGGTAGTTTTAAAGGAGCGCTACCGAAATTTCACCGACAACTTTTTTGGTATTAGTGAGTTTTAATTTTTATGATTGTGTTAGTGAGTTTCGGTAGTCCACGTTTGCAGGGTACACATTTTAAAGCCATAAAAAAAACTACCTGCTTTTCCAGACCTTTTTTGGGACAAACTTGTGGCAGCGTCGTTTTTCCAGGTAGCAGCTGTGTATTTGCCCAGGAACTCGTTAAGGCATTTGGCAACACAGCCAAATGCTGGGCTACAAAAGTGTGAGCGTAAAAGATTCGCTCATCAATTGGTCCACGGTATTGGCTCAAGAAAATTTGACGTGTGAAACAGTTCTTGATCATTTCTGCCATTTCTCGAATCTGCAAAAGAACACACCTTCAATTCACAAATTTTTTCACGATTCACAATGAACTGTCAGTTTTCTAAAACATATCGTGGTTTTTCTTCGAGCTTGTAGTAAGTTGTTTTATAAACGTTTTAAATTACATCAAATTACAATGTTTGCGTAGACAAGCCGTAAATGTGTAATTAAGTTAATGAAAAACACTAGTACAGAAAACCGAAGAAAAGTGTTTAGTTGCAAAAGCAGAAAGGGAACAATAAACAACAACAATGTCTAAGACGCATTCTGGGTAAGCCGCCATCATTGTGATAAATAATGGTTATAAGTTATAATGAAAATAATGATGTTTTCAGGAGCTACCGGGATAGAGATCGTGATCGAGAACGCGAACGTGATAGAGATCGCGACCGAGGCCGGGATAAGGAAAGGGAGCGTGAAAAGCGGCGACATTCCAGAAGCCGGTCAAAAACACCCAAGGATGTAAAACGGAATGACCGTGGCGACAATGGCAATAGCCGAAGTCGCGATGATCGAAAAATCAGAGACAGGCGTGATGATAAAAGGAGAAATCGTTCAAGATCAAAATCGGTATGCGATGATTACGGGTAAGTGTTGCTCAGTTGAATTAACAAATAAAAAAACCAAATGCATATTTATAAAAATGCTTTCCAACACACAGAAAATTTTTAGAACGACAAAAGGAAAAGGAGAGGGAACGTGAGCGTGAGCAGCGTGAACGTGAGAGAGATCGGGATCGGGACCGAAACCGAGATCGTGACCGTGACCGAGAGCGTGATCGGGAACGTGATCGTGATCGTGATCGCGAACGTGATCGGGATAGAGATCGCTTCAGGGATCGTGATGGTGACACTGATATGAGGCGCAATAATACACAATCCAAAGCCAAGCCAGATATAGAGGAAGTTCTGAGCTCATCAGAAGAAGAAATTGATAAAGAAGAAGAGCAACGCCGTCTGGAACAAGAGATGATAAAACGACGTGAACGCATTGAACGCTGGCGTGCTGAACGTAAAATGAAGGAATTAGAAACTAATAAAAAGGATGTGAAGCTACTACCATTACCAACCGCAGGAGGTTCAGCAAAAAAATGGAGTTTAGAAGATGAATCTGAAGAAGAAGATGTAATTTTAATAGGATCGCCAAGTGACATTAAAAAAGAACCAGATTCGCCACCACCAAAATTTAAGCGACTGAAAAAGTTGCAAGATGACGATGATGATGATGATATTGACAACAAACGTAAAATTAAAAAGCTAACCAAACTTGATGATGACGATGATGATGATGACAATAAAGATAAACCCGCGAAGAATGAAAATAATGAAATTAATGACGATATTGATCCATTGGATGCCTATATGCAAGAAGTTGACAAAGAAGTGCGTAAGGTCAATCATATTGTTACGCAACCCCACCAACAACAACAAGGTGTTGTAATTTTAACGGGTGTAGCCAAAAAGAATAGCGAACAGCGTAAAGACAAAGGCGAGTTAATTGAACAAAACATGGATAGTCTTGAATATTCCAGTGAAGAAGAATTGGAAGACATAAAAGACACTGCTGCAAATTTAGCGAATAAACATCGCAAGGAATTGGCTAAAATAGATCATACAGGCGTAGATTATGGCACGTTTCGTAAGAATTTTTACGTTGAAGTACCAGAGTTGGCGCGCATGACACAAAAAGAAGTGGAAAAGTATCGCGCAGACTTGGAAGGCATACAAGTGAAAGGCAAAGGATGTCCGAAACCTATTAAGGTATATTCATAAAATATTCAAAAAAAGTTTTTTAGAAATAAGATGTTTCTACTTATTGCCGGTTCTGCGAGATTGGTATATGTACCTGTACTGTACCCTTCGTACCGAAACGACCCGGCCAAGAGCAATACACTTACAAGTGACCCTGTCTAACGTGTAGGGATTTAAAATGCTATTTTTTTACCTTAAATATTTAAGTACGAATAAGAACGCATAAAAAAGCCATACGTTCGTGTTTTCGAAAGTATTCGCGAATCAATGTAGATGTGCCCTTTCTCTCGTTGCTCGAAAATTTTATGTTCACTTCGGTCGAACATGGATTTTCAAAGTCAAAAGCAACCCCGAAAATTCCCAAAACGATTTCGAAAAATTCTCGAAATGGTATCCGAAATAATATCGAAAAATCCTGGAATGATCCCGCAAACAATCGCGAAAAACCCCAGAATGATTCAAAAGCAATACTAAAAAAGTCCCAAAAAAATCCTGAAAACAGTTCCGAAAAATTTCTCGAAAAACTGCCGATATGATATCGAAAAAGTCCCAAAATTATTCCGAAAACAATCTCGAAAATGTTCCTAAAAATGTCCTGAAAACAGTCCCGAAAAAACCAAAAGGAATTCCGAAATTAAATCGAAAAAAGTATCGGTAAAGTTCCAAAATTATCTGAAAACAATTCCGAATACAATTCCGAAAAAGCGACGAAATAAACTCGAAAACAATCCCGAAAAGTCCGGAGAATTTGAACGATGTGAATTTTTTATGCCTTCTTATTCGTGAAAAGAACGAACGAGAGTGAATGTTTCCGAACCTTAGTTTGTACATATGTAATTATGTACACCACCTTGAGACAAGGATTCAATAGATGGCTGAATGATATAGCTTCATAGTTACCGGGATTCATGATTCGATTTAAATATTTATTTTTTTCATTCACAGGCTTGGGCACATTGCGGTGTGAGTAAGAAGGAAATGGATACATTACGCAAGCTGGGCTTTGAGAAACCAACACCCATACAATGTCAGGCGATTCCAGCAATTATGTCAGGACGTGATTTAATAGGTATTGCAAAAACTGGCAGTGGCAAAACGCTCGCATTTATTTTACCAATGTTTAGGCACATACTGGATCAACCGCCACTGGAGGATGGTGATGGTGCAATCGCAATTATCATGGCACCCACACGTGAACTCTGCATGCAAATTGGCAAAGATATACGAAAATTTTCGAAAAGTCTTGGTCTACATCCCGTTTGTGTGTATGGTGGCACTGGCATATCCGAACAAATAGCTGAATTGAAACGTGGCGCAGAGATTATTGTATGCACCCCCGGACGTATGATCGATATGTTGGCTGCCAATTCGGGACGTGTCACAAATTTACGACGTGTTACGTATATTGTGTTGGATGAAGCAGATCGTATGTTTGATATGGGCTTTGAACCGCAAGTGATGCGCATTATCGACAATGTACGCCCCGATAGACAAACTGTTATGTTTAGTGCAACATTTCCACGTCAAATGGAAGCGTTGGCACGTCGTATTCTCAAAAAACCGGTTGAGGTAATTGTCGGCGGGCGTTCTGTGGTGTGTAAGGATGTTGAACAACATGTAGCCATATTAGAAGATGAAGCGAAGTTCTTTAAGCTACTTGAATTGCTGGGTATATATCAGGAGACTGGCAGCATCATTGTTTTTGTGGATAAACAAGAGAATGCCGATACATTGCTTAGAGATCTCATGAAGGCGCATTATCCATGTATGAGTTTACATGGTGGTATTGATCAATTTGATCGTGATTCCACGATATTAGATTTCAAGTCGGGTAAAGTGCGACTTTTGATTGCAACATCTGTGGCAGCGCGTGGCTTGGATGTTAAAGATTTAATATTGGTGGTAAACTATGATGTACCAAATCATTATGAAGATTATGTGCACAGGTAATTTATTTATTTAAATACTATGTAGACATTGAAAATGATCCTCCTGCCAGGCGGTCGGATTTATTTTCTCACAACAAATGATTTTACCTTACCAGGAATTTTTTTCGGGAAAAAAATCTAGAGATTATTCGAAAACATTACCGATAACGTCCCAAAATGATTCCGAAAAAGTCCGAAGTTATTTCGAAAACAATCACGAAAACGTCAGAAAACAACCATGAAAAAGTCTCAAAATTCCAAACCATCTGGAAAAAGTCCCGAAATGAACCCAAAATTATACGAAAACATTTTCGAAAGAGTCTCAAAATGCCCCCGAAAACTTTCAAGAGTCCCGAAAATTGTCCGAAAACAATCCTGAAATGATGGGAAATGACCCCAAAATAATTGGAAAAATTTCCCGCAAAGGTCCTGAAACGATTCCGAAAATAAAACAACCTGAAATTATCTGAAATGTTTTCGGAATATTCCCACAGTTATCCCAAAAATTCCGAAATTATTCCGAAAACATTCTCCAAATGGTCCTAAACTTCGCAAACAATCTCAAAGAGGTTCCGAAGAAGTCCCGGAACTATTCCGTAAACTCACCCAAAATTATTCGGAAACATTCCCGAAAATGGCCCCAAAACAATTCTGAAATTATTTCGAAAACAATCCTAAAGAGGTCCCGTAATTATTCGGAAAAAATTACGAAATGACCAGGAAACAATCCCGAAATTATCCCGAAATTTTTCGAAAATTATCTCGAAAAATTTCCGAAATGTCTAAAATGGTTGAATCCAAACTCTCATATATATACATATTTAATACTTCTTTTATAATCCAATTTAACTAAATTTCCTAAATAAATAATTTTAGATGCGGTCGTACTGGACGCGCAGGCAATAAAGGTTGCGCATGGACATTTCTTACAGCGGATCAAGCACGTTATGCCGGTGATATTATACGTGCGCTGGAGTTGTCAGAAGTTAAAGTCCCTGAAGACTTACAAAAACTCTGGACAGATTATAAGGCAATACAAGAAGCTGAAGGCAAAAAAGTACATTCTGGTGGTGGTTTCAGTGGCAAAGGTTTCAAATTTGACGAACAAGAAGCCAATGCTGCAAAGGAAAGCAAAAAACTACAAAAAGCTGCACTTGGTCTGGCAGATTCGGATGATGAGGAGGATATTGAACAAGATATTGATCAACAAATTGAACAGATATTTGCAGCGAAACGTACGGTAAAAGATACATCGGTACCGGTACCTGCAACCACAGCTGCCGTGGCAGCAGCAGCCACAGCTGCAACAACAGCAACAGCTGCAACTGGCGGTGTATTACTTGGTCCCGTCGCCGCAGCTGGCTCCGATAAATTGGAATTGGCAAAACGTCTGGCTTCGAAAATTAGCACAACAAAGAATTTGGGTACAGATGGCAAAGTTAGTACTCAAGTCTCCGCAGAAAGTATCCTCAAAGGTAGCAATACAGGTCACCCAATTATAACCGCACGCACGGTAGTCGAACAATTGGCTGCTAAATTAAATAATAAATTAAATTATCAACCTAAAGACGATGAGGATGGCACAAATCCTTTGCTGCCAAATCAACCAAATTCATTCACGAAGTATGAAGAAGAACTCGAAATTAACGATTTCCCACAACAGGCGCGTTGGAAGGTAACATCGAAAGAAGCTCTTGCTCAAATATCGGAATATTCGGAAGCTGGTCTCACCGTGCGCGGTACATATGTACAGCCTGGCAAGAATCCACCTGAAGGTGAACGCAAATTATATTTGGCTATTGAAAGCTGTAGCGAATTGTCGGTACAAAAGGCAAAACGTGAAATAACTCGTCTCATTAAAGAGGAGCTATTAAAGTTGAGTTCCGCTCATCACGTTTTCAACAAAGGCAGATACAAGGTGCTCTAGTCGAACATAAAAATATTAGGCTAACATTACTTTTCGTATAATTTAATTATCACCATGGTATAAATACCATGATTATCACTATAATGTTTTAATAAATCGAAGTATCTTGTCTTGGATACGAAAATCTTGAAGATGCCGTTTTTATATTAACTGTAAGTTATTTTAGTTTATCTATGATTTCGGGATTTGAACATCGGAGTGTTCTTTAAAACGAAGCCTGATTTGTTAAGCGTTGGACTTGGGACAAAAAACGGAAGGAGAAGGGTCTCGTGGTAAAGGAGGACGAGACGAAGTATTTCGTCAACCACGTCATTCTTGATATTTACAAGTTTTATTGCAGTATTCTGTATTTTTGTCTCATATGGAGTCACTAAATTTGCGATATTTCATAAGATACAATTTTTGTGACTTGAAATGAGTCCGGCATTCTATAAGAGAACGTCACAAGAAATTGCTGAAGTTTCTCTCTCATGTTGTTGTTGCTGTAGCGAGGCGTAGCCCTGCCCAAATGTCACCCCGAGTGTATTGCTCTTGGCCGGGTAGATACATATAAGAAAACAGCCCTGGTCGTTTCGGCACGATGGGTACAGCACAAGTACTGGTACCGTTCTCGTAGAACCGGCAATACATATTAATGTGTGGTGAATACACAAATTGCATAAATTTTAAGCAGGGACCGCAAATAACAAAATGTTGATGCTGCTTGGAAATTAGTTTTGACAATAGTGTATCATTTTCTTGTGTTTTTTTTATAAAAAAAAAATTTTGAGAGAATACCCCAAGTTATTTTTATATTTTTTTTTTAAATTTCGATCGAAAAATAAGAGTTATTTTTAAATTATTTATTTCAATCGGAAAATAAAAGACCGAAGCCCGCCTACGCAGAAGGACTTCACCGTGGTGATAGCCACGGTTATGGCACACACCCGGACTTGGCATGGCGTAGCTCAGGGTTATCACATATTTATATATTTCAAAATATATTTCAGAATTTTCTTCAATAAAGGATGATTTACACGGGTAGATTTTTGTCGTTGTACTGCGTTTTACCTTAAAATAAGAGTAAGAGTAGGTTGCCTCCCCGTTGGTGTACCCTGGGTAACGCTAAATGACCTACATGGCCTACATGGCTAGTTTGTATTGCCGGTTCTACGAGAACGGTCCGGGCCGATTTCTTATATCGACCCGGCCAAGAGCAATACACTCGGGGTGACCCTGTCTGACATTTAGGAAGGGCTACACCTCGCTACAACAACAACAACTAGAAAAATTGACCAGTGTAAATCAGCCTTAACGGTGTCGGTTTAGGAGCGTCAGTCCCGAGATTCTGCTATGTGGAGAATCCCGATAATACAGGGATTTTCCATATGGAAGGGTCCCGGAACTGACTTTCCTAGTGTTCGTGGTATCACAACGGGCCTTTTAATACTGGCCTAGGTGTGCCTCTGCGGCAGCCACTTGAACCTAACCCTAACCCAAATCAGCCTTAAAACTTCAAAAAATCGATTAAATAACGCCCTATCCCAGAATTTGTTTCAATAACGTCCTATTTCAAAATTTGGTTTTAAAAACGCCCTTTGAAAAAACATCTGAAGTAGAGCTTTTTTTTCAAACAAATTCCGATATAAGGGGTTTTTGAAATTTATTTTGAAACAGGGTGATGTTCCACTCAGCAGTCGAAACACGATACCCCCAATAAAAAGTGACTTACATTCTGTGTGATATGTTGTTGTTGTTGTTGTTAACAGAAAAACACTCCTCGAAGGTTTTGGGGAGTGATGCCGAAGTTGACAGTCCTTGGCCGGATATGACCCCGGTACGCTGCGGTACTCCCTTGCGGTACTGCCCGACTGTCGTGGTAGCGATTTGGTATGACCAGTGGAACCTTCTAGGTCATGTCATCCCTCCATCCGTGAGGAAGAAGAAGATGGGTAATGAGAGGTGAGAGGAATCATATCCGTAGATCAACCATCGAGTAGCACGTCATTACCTAAGTGCATATTAGTCGCCTCTTACGACCGGTATGCCTACCTCGGGCATATTCTAAACCCCTAACCCGCAGGGCTATTCTGTGTGATATCGCGGAATTTTTGTTGTAAGATGTGGGGATGTGGGAAACTGAGGGAATTTTTTCCAATTTTTGTGGGAAATTTAGCGGAGATTGTCTGGCATCACTGCTCGGTATAACTCTTTTTTGGTAAGCGCGTCCCATTAACTTCCCAAGATTTTATCCGCTGCTGGTAGCAGGACTAGAATTCGACTAGAGAACTATGGTTTTCTCGATTTGAGAATTACCACCCATCACAGTGTATCAATGACAAGTGTGCCAAGTTTTTTGGCAACACATCAAAATGTCGCTTTGTTTACATCCTGCCGATATTAAAATGTCGCCAAAACCGAATAACAGAAAAACAATGGCGTTGTTTAACATCCTGCGCACATCAACATGGCGATCTCCTATCTTTTACCGAATGGTAGATAGAGATGGAAATTGACCAAATGTATAATAAAAAAAGTTGGACTTCTTGTAAACATTCTCATATCCTAAACTAAGTGCCACCGGGAGCTAAATGCATTATGAATGAGGCTATGTCAAACTCCATATAAAAAAACGCTCAAGAAATGGTCAAGAAACGTTTTTTCACGTCAAATTTTCTTGAGCCAATACCATAGTGTATCAATACAAGTGTGAACTCTAGCTTTGACAGAAATGTCAAAACACACTTCCACGTCAAATCACAATTGTCAAAACACACATCCATGTAAAAAATCTGGGTTGCTATTGTTGTTTTCGTTGCGATCGGGTTGTGTGCAGCACCGAATATCAATGAGACAGGGTTCTTGTTTGCACAAAAGTGTTGCTGTGTTGCACAACTTTTTCACTCCAGTTTCTAGGGCCACTTTTAAGCGAATCTTCCAGTTTTTACTTTATATCAAAGAAAAAAAACACAAAATAAAAAAACTTAAAACTACTAAATTTTATTTATTTTACAGAAAAATTTTGAGGTAAGCATCTTCGAAATGAGAAATTAGACAGAAAATGAAAACAAACTTTTTTTTGGAAACATGCATATACGATGTTTTTAGATAGATTTACTATCAAATCATTGGCGCACACAAGGGGGGTGGGGGGAGGTTTAATATTTTGCTTCTCTGAAGAGAACCCGCCCCAATTTTGGTACCGGACCCGGGTCAATTTTCGGTTTTTTGACCATAACCTTCCACAGACACAAAACAATTAAAAAGCGCTTCCGGATTCGTGATTCTCAGGCCAAAACCCGTATTTTGAGCTATCTTCCATAATTCTAGCTAATTTATTAGGAGTTGACCCCTAAAGGAAACAAATACCAAATTTTGGGGTTTGAAGCTAATTGTTAGCAGTTGTTTGTTATTTGTTTAATAGAAAATAGTGAGCAGACTCGAAAGAGTTATTCTAATAATAATATTTCGATGTTATTTATTAAAAAAATCAAATTTCTAAGTTTTAGCGAACTACTTTTTTAAGCAACCTACTACTAGTTTTTTATACCAAATCGAATGCAACTCTGCCCAAAATGATGCTCTTTTTCCAAAAAAACAACTCTGATGAACAGGTGTTAAACTCATTTTGGAATTTTGACGTCTATGCAGAAGAGTTTACACTTGTACTGGTACACTATGGCCAATACTCAGTTCATAAGAAAAAATACAGCACTTTTCGATAGTTGGCAACGCCGGTTTACCTCAAGAAATAAATAAGCTCGTATATATTTCTTGAGGTAAACGTGCAGATTCACGGAAAAGGTGAGTACATGTGTCGCTAAACATATTTTGTACATTTTTATGAGAGTAATTTGCAAAAAATGGAAAATTTCATAAACGTCAAAATTTCTTGACCAGGCACAAGAAATATATTCTCGATTTTTTCTTGAGGCATTTCTTGGCAGGTGGGTAACCCGCTTTACACGGGTCGATTTGTGTCCTTCCACTGCTTTCTACCTTCAAAAACAAGGTGTGATTCAATCGAATTGCTATTTACACGGTGGAACAACAAAAATCGACTAGAAAAATCGACCCGGGTAAATGCCTTAATATATATCTAATTTCAGTGTTTGTTGGGTTACTATCGATTCTCTTCAGTGAAACACAGGGTGTTCTATATTGATATCACCAGGCTGTTGCGCTCGAAACTGTTATACAGCTGTCATTTTGACGTCTGCATTTCAAATTTAACACTTTGCGATCAAAACCCCGCAAAAAATTTACGAATATTAATTTAATTGCTAATATTTGTAAATTTTAAACTATATTTAAGTTGAATTAACGCAATAATGGATGTAGCGTCATTATTTGTGCAGCCTCAATCGGCCAATGAGTTGTCAAGTGGAAAGCGTAAAGACCCACAACAAGGGCGCATTTGTGATTACAAGAAAATAACCAGCATCATATCCTTTGTTCAGGAAGAGCATAGCGCCTACAAATACACTGTTTATCGCTGCGCCTCCAAAGTAGTGTGCCTGCAAAAGTTATTGTTTAGTGAGTATTGACCGCGGCAACAGATGGTGTTTGTGCATGTATGACGGCATCCACAGGCCGGGAGCTGGAAAGGGGCCTTACCGACTCGGTATGAATATTGTTGATGACCTGTCTGGAGTTTTGAATGCAGTGGTATTCTGGAATATGCGCTTTGGTGGGGTAGGCTGCCAATACCGGGGTATACCTCAGTTGGCCCCTCTCAGATGGGAAAATCGAGTCCTTCAACAAGTACAAATCTTATGGCGTGGACACTATTCAAGCGGACTATTCCCTAGTGAATTCCTTCACACCGCTCAGGTTAACATCTTTTGCTGTTAAAGCAGTGAAGAAAGCTTTAGACAACAAAGTTAGATGGATCACTCTGCAACGCATGCCTCTTCAACCCTTATCAGGTCTCGCTCCATTGTGGAGAAGGTTCTATGTTCCTTTTTAGACATACATTAAGGGGGGAGGAATGTGGGATTACGGCACAGAAGGAACCTTCGACAACACAGTTCATAGCAGTGTTAGCAAGGGGGAAGTTCAAAAACGACGTATATAATTTATAGGGACCTGAAACTGGCTAAGGAATGTTGTGCCACGTTCCTTAGGGGAATGAGAGCAATCGCTCTGGATGGAGTGTTGATTCTCCATATACGTCGTTTTTGCACTTCCCCCCTGCTAACACTGCCATGAACTGTGTTGTCGAATAGTTTCTTGTATTGCCGGTTCTACGAGAACGGTACCAGTACTTGTGCTGTACCCATCGTGCCGAAACGACCCGGGCCGTTTTCTTATATCGACCCGGCCAAGAGCAATACACTTGGGGTGACCCTGTCTGACATTTAGGCAGGGCTACACCTCGCTACAACAACAACATGGAGTGTGGATTGAATGTGTAACCGAGATATAGTACGTCGGAGTTACAGTCGATTCCATACTTCTGTCGAAAAAGCTCATGAAAAATTAAACTTCCGAGGCGACAAGATGATGGTTGGTGCACCCTGGGTAACGCTAAATGACCTGCATGGCCCACACGGCCAGTTTCTACGTATGGCCGGTTCTACGAGAACGGTACCAGTACTTGCGCTGTACCCAACGTACCGAAACGACCCGGGCCGTTTTTTTATATCGACCTGGCCAAGAGCAATACACGCCACGTAGGACTACATAGAAGAAGCTGTGACTCTTGTCAATCTTAAAAATCCTTCAATAAATATTCTTTTTTTCTTCCACAGCTTCGAATATACCCTATAAACTTGTTCAAATTCTAATGGAACGCTATAAAATACTTGACGTGGATGCTAATTTCATGGTACCACCATTTCAATTGACAACATTTATACACGATCTTTATTACGCTTGTGATACATTGGGCTATTTTAGTAAAACAACGACATATCACATTGAAACGGCTACTAGTGTTTTGGCTACATTCTTTTGGAATATATTTGATCCGTAAGTGTTTAAATGATTTTTTAAATTTAAAAAATAATATAATTTATACGAGCAATACTTCTAGTGTCTGATTTCAGAAATAGACGTCATTCCATATCGGCATTAGAGATTAAAGTTATGTTCTTATTGCTTTGCAAACATTATATGACTCTGGATTTAAGTGTGGAGTTTTATCATTTGTTGCATGATCCAAAAACGAAAAATGTTTCTAAGAAGAATTTTGAATATTTGCTAAATATATTGATAAAAGTCTTCAGCTATATAGGGGAGGAATACGCTTATGGACCACAAAATAAAACACTCATAATGGAGCAATGCTTTCCTAAGGTAGTTATTAAACCATTATGTATGTATATGCCATTCTCCGTTCTGAATTTTCGAGATTTCGGTATCGTCATCGACCTCCAGTTGGTTGTTGTTGTAGCGTGGTGTAGCCCTGCCTAAATGTCAGACAGGGTCACCCAGAGTGTATTGCTCTTGGCCGGGTCGATATAAGAAAACGGCCCGGGGCGTTTCGGCACGATGGGTACAGCACAAGTACTGGTACCGTTATCGTAGAACCGGCAATACAAGAAACTAGCCGTGAAGGCTATGTAGGTCATTTAGCGTTACCCAGGGTGCACCAACTGGGAGGCGACTTACTTTTGCAACCTCAAGTTGGTTTTCAATTCTGGCTCCAATTCCGGTTCTACTTCGATTTTGGTTTTCAATGGAGAATTCGATTTCGGTTTTAGTTTCGTTTTCAGTTTAGTTTTCTGCTTCGGTTCCAATTTCTTTATGCATTAAGTTTTATGATACGAATAGTGTCCTAGCATCTGTTTTTTAATTATTCTAATTTCAGTCTCACAACTCATACGACTTAACCGAAGATCAATTCAAAAATTTATGGTGTGACAAACGTACACGTTTC